>JAPDSC010110907.1:0-14536 GCA_026290005.1 Latrodectus geometricus | reverse complement strand
ATATATATATATATTTGCGTGTATAAAATAATTATTAATAATGACGCGGGTATAAAAGCATTAAACACTACTTCATATTTTCTACGTTTATACTTATTTTTGCAATCAACATGAACTCTTGTATTATGTATCAATATCTCTTTTTATTCTATATTTTAAAATAGGTATATTTTCTTTGAAATTATTTAATTAATTGAATATTAGCAGAGTTTTGTTAAATGAAAATATTTAACTAACATTTTGAGATAAATATTAAAAATTATCTACTTCTTATAATGATAAGATATATTAGATTTTTTACATTTTTGTAAATTACATTCCAGAGAATGTAAAATAAAGTGATACTTAATTTAAATTTTAATTTTATATATTTAATTCTCTTTTCATTTAAACCTTGAATAAAATTACAATTATCTTCAATTATAAAATGATTTAAATAGCAGAGGTACGACATATTATATGTGATTGTAAATTGCTTTTCATATTTAAATTGCTAGAAGTAAATGATAATTCTGTTTTCTTGATTAGAGTTTTTAGTAAAATTAATATACAAATAAAATTTTAGCAGAGAATAGTTAATCAACAATTCATTGGAAAATTTTTAATTAAAATGTGAAAATGCTGTGCATAAGATATTCTTCTAAAGTAAAAAATAAGACAATTTTTTGCGATTTAATAATATATTTGATTTAGCATTTAAATGTGTGCTTTTTTTAAATATACATATGTGATGTTCTTTGCGCACAGATTATATGTTAATTGCAAGTATTATAAAAAAAATCACATGGCATTTTTATTTTAAATATTAAAAGATATTTGACGTAAGGATAAAAAAAAACTATAAAAATGAATATTGCTTAAAAAATCTTTAAAGAAGTATTATGATTCAAAAAGTTGCATTTTTTAAATTGAATTTTTTGATGCCTTTACGAGGACTCGCATGCAATCTTTTCTGAGATTATTACTCCAACAGTGTACAAAATAAGTCCGATTATTTCTTCTTTTTATGTAAATTGAATGATATTCGATATAAAATATATAAATATTGAGAAGTTTCAACTGTCAACTTTTTAATTTTTCATGTAATCTTTTTACAGATTGATATGCATTGGTATTAAATAAACTTTTAAATCAAATAACTCAATTCACTTTGAAATTATTTGCGACTGCAAATAATTCTTATTTTATTTCTCAACACAAAGGATTTTTTAAACAAATAAATTTAATGCTTAATTATTCAGTAACATTCAATAACACTCAAATGAGTTTCCATGTTCACCGGCAATTCAGATAACTTCATTTTATCTATGAACATTTTATTTATTGACATTTATAAAAGAACTTTATCATAAAACTATTGGACAGTTACAATAAACAATGTTAGCTTTTCTTGTACAACTTCGTAATTCAGAGTCATGGTCAAAAAGGATACATGAAAGATTTTTTCTGTGTAATTTAAAAATGCCATTTAGATATAAATTTTTCTTTTATGAAGTCTTATCTTCCAGAAGCTGGTAACACACTGCGCAAAATATCTAGTGAAGCAGCGAAGAGTCATTAAATATTCAAAGTTTGCACATTGTTCATAAAAGATTTAAGGATGTGCATTTATGACCGACAAATGAACAACGAACTCAGCAGGTGGAAAGTGTAATGAATACAATGGAGGAAATGTTGATAAATCTTATGCTCTGACAGCTGCTGATATATGGATGGACGTTTTGGTTTGTTTTCCCCCTAACTGTTTGTTTCTTTTCATACTAATGTTGTTTCACTTGTTTTACATGAAGGGAGGAGAAATTTAAGAGAGTTGTTTGTTTTCACAATGCAAACAATTGTTATGCTTAACAGATTTGTTTCTATTTAGTATGCTTTGATTTTTAAAAGAAAAGAATCATTTTGAAAGATAAAATCTATTGTTCGCTATGTAAATGGACGTTGTGATCATTTTAAGAGGATTTTAAATCCAGTCGAAATTCACAATACATTATTTAAAATTCTTATTTACTTAGGGTAACTAATTTATCTATGCTTCATTTTTTCAAAAATAATCTTAAATTTAATTAAAATTCTGTTGCATTTTGCTTAAAATTAAATGTTAAAATGTTTATTTTCTGAGTTGCAGTGTTTAATATATAAAATTAAGCAATTCATTTATTGTTATTTTTAATAGATATAAGCTTGTTAATGTTAAATTTAAAATAAGTAGCATATCAAGAGTCCTATTAAATAATACTCTACTAAGATTTTTAGATACATATTCCCAGCTGTAGCAGTTTTTATTCTGTTTATTCTCTTGATCATGTAAAATAAAATACGGAAATTAATTTAAAATAAAAATTAATAAAATAATTTGCTGTTAAATTTTGATTAGTTTTAACATATAATTACAATTAAACAATAATACATTAGTTATTATTTTTATTTCTACCATTGAATTTAGTTGTATTGCATAAATGATATATAGTAAAAGCTCGCTATAAGCACATTTTATAAAAAATATTGAGACTAATCACATTATTTTGGGAAAAATTATGTAATTAAAAGATTATTCTGTCTATTTTATAACCTGTATGAATTTCGCCTTGACTTCGTAATGCAATTGTGTCAGAAGGGTTAATGTTCGGAAAACCACAAATTTAATTTTATATATTTATAAATTCTTAAGAAAATGCATGTTTTTATGTATCAAAAATAATAAAAAAAAACCCTGCAGTTATTTTTTTCAAGAAAATATAAATTGTGATATTGCAATTATCATGTTAGATTTTTCTAACTTAAGATATAAACTTTTCATTTGTCAAATCGATTAACTCCAAAAATAAGAAATTGTGAAAAATGATAAAAAAAGTATAAACCTTTTTGTAAGTAAAAAGTATAAACCTTTAAATAACCCTTTTTGTAGGATTTAGACATAACTTTTGTGGTGTTAATATTTACTATAAATGAAATTTGTTATAAATATATGCAGTGATATATTATAAACAACTTTTGAAACTACATTATTTGAAATTAAAAATTATAATTAATCAATTAGGCAAGGGAAAACTTTATACATTATTTCACAAGTATGAATTTTAAATGAATATTTGAATTATGTTACAAGTTTAACACTTGTTTTTTCTACTCATGAGCAATTATAATTGTGTTCAAAATTATTTGCTTTGCATGAATAACACATACTTATTTTTTATTTAATAAAGTCACCATAGAAACTAATTTACGTTATTTTCTTCATTTGTTAATGTTTTCTTTTTTTCACTTGATCCTATATCTCTCTTTCCGAGAAATTCATTTTGGAATTAACTTCTTTTCCTTCTCAAATGGTTGCGTCTTTTTTACTTTTTAGGGAAGAAAAGACAAAAGAAAAAAGAAAAATGAGGTCCCCAGTGTCGAAATGGAGAAAAGACAGACAGAAAAAAATAAGAGATACTTTTTTCTCTCTTCTTTTCTATATATTTACTAAAATAATATACCATAGTGCTGATAGTATTTCCTCATGAGAATTTTGAATGTTTATTTGAAACTTATTAAAATACATCAATAAAAGATAAATAAATAAAATAGAAAAAATATTTTAAAGTTCTTTCTATGACAGTACATTTTTAAAATATAATTGGCAAAACATCTTGAAGCAAATGTGCAATGCAAGTTCTTAATCATGTAAATAATAATATATGAGAAACTATAAAATCAAAACTTTTATCTTCATATTTATGATTATATTTCATTAAAGATAAAATAAAATTTTCCTGTAAAGTTTGCATTTTATAAATTATCTTTCGAAACTTTAATAGTTATCTTTGAATGTACTAATATAAATTTATCAATTTTTTTTATCTATATGTATATAAATTTCTTATCTAGGTGTTTGAATATATTCGAAGTAGTAGATATCAGCAATAATCTGTGTTTAGATGACAGAATTTATAATGATCAATTTGGATTTCGGTTTTATCAACTGAGTTTCAAGCCTACATTTTCTGGAAATTCAAACTAGAACCAGTGTCTGCAATGAATGGGTTTTTATCCATTTAGATAATGACTAATACCATTTTATTAAGATTCTGTGACAAAAATTTGTTGTTTGCACAATCAATTCAGGCATGTAAGACATTTTACTGCTCTATGCATTCTTATCTTTATTCTCTTCTCTCTTATTGTTTTATGAGTTATACTGTTCCTAAAATTTTGAGAAAGAAGGTAAATTGAAATTTTTTGCGTGCTGCTTCATATTAGCAATAATTAGAAACACATTATAATGATCAGAAAGTCATGTAGGTCTTCCTTCATAAGACGATATTTATATTAAAGTAATGTTTTTTTATGTTACTATACTTTTTTCGGGAACATTAAATTGCTCCTCACTTTAATATAATAATTTGAGAAGTTCATCATTAATAAAAAAACAGTTTTGTTTCTACAAATATGTTAATAAAAATATATATTAGTGGTGTAAATTGTGCGAGAAAGAGTTTTCACAGACCCATGCTCTTTTTTAAAAGGTTTTGCTTAGACATTAATTTAATGGCTGAAAAATATCGAATGACTAGGTGATTTACTTGACAATATTTTAAAAATTGAAATAAATCACAAATAAACTCACAAGGAAAAAATTAGAAAATTTTATTTAAATTGAGCAGGTATTAAAATATTCTAAATTATAAATCATTTTAGAGCGAAGCTAATCGTATAATATTTAACATTTAACATTAAAATTTGTATTGCATTTTGTATGGAGTCATATATTCACATTAAAGTAGTAGAGACAGTTACTGGATTAAAGTAAGTGACTTAATTCTTTCAATGATGCTTCAGTCGATGCCAACTTAAACTATTAATAAACCATTATAAAGTCCAAAAGCTGTCAAACAAAAATAACATATTAATATACACTCCTATGAAAGGAATTTCTAAAATATTAAAGTTAATTTATAATTTTTATTTTAAAAATTTATTTCAGCATATAAAGTTCAATTTTTAAAGTGCTCATTCTACTACATACATAAAAATTTCTAGAAAAGAAAAAATTAAAAAAAAAAAAATTCTATGCTATGTCATACCACTGAATGCTACTGTAGCAAGGATTAAAATTACATTTTTTCAAAAGTTTCAAGGTCAAATGACAAAAAAAAAATCAAACATTATTTAGTTAGTAACAACTTCTAGACAATACTAGAGAATGTTCAAGAAGTTTTCATATAGAATAAAGTCATCAGATTTAAATAAAAGTAAAATTATATGTGTCTTGTTATGTAATCTAAGAATAGTTAGCCAAATGTATAGTATTTTTTTTATTTCTTTTAGTTAGATAATTGGTTCTGTTGTAATTTGATGATGAAATATTAATCTTATTAATAAATTCTCAAGAAAAATTGTATTTTAATGCACACTTATTGCATAAGTTATGCAAAATTTGAAAGCTAATAATTTTTTATTCAAAAGATTGATATTTAGGATTTAAAAATTTTAATGTCTCGTTTATAAGCATTTTAAGAGTGTATGAGACACAAATTGCCATTTTAATACAAAATATTATTATCTTCAATTATTTGATACATGAATGTAGCATATATTAAAATTATTTGTTTGCTAAAATAAGGAAATTTTAATTTATTATATATTTTTGATCGATAAATACTTATTTTGCAAAGCACTAGGAAATTAATACTCATTTAATTCCATGACGTTTTGAAAAATAGAGAAAAATTAAATTTTTTTTATCTAAAACTAATAATTATGAATTTATTTAATGTTAATAAATACCATTGGGAAAATAAAAATATTTTTACTAACTTATATACTAATATAACATTTTTAACATCGTGATTATTGAAAAGTATTATGAGACCATTTTACTTAATTTCATCAAACTAATATTTTAATTGGAGTGTTTTTGGTATTACAGTTACTTTCGTAAGTTTCAGCATTTACACAAAGTTTACTTTACCTTGAAGTAGATTCTGCATTACTCAATAAACTTCAATATTTAATAGTGACAATAGAGATCTATATTTACGATCATACTTAGAGCTTAGGTAATATACAAAAAATCAAAATTTAAATGTTATGATATAAATTTATACATAAAATGAGATTTGTTATATACATCTAGTTTTCCACTCAATGTACCTACATTTTACGAAAGATAAAATCAACAAGACAAAAGATTTAATGAATCACTTCTTTATATTGATATGAGTAAATATATGTGTGGATTGTTTTTAACTAATGAATATGCATGTTAGCAAAATAAAAAAGGAAATAAAATATGGAATTTTACGAAAGATAGTGTCATACTTTAAAGTAACTATACTTTTGTGTTGAAACTTTGCAGATATGTAGTTATAGAAAAACATAAACTTTATGTGATGTTTTTTGTTCATTTATCTATGCTTTGTGCATGGCTTATAAAATATAATTTTTATAATATTTAATTCAAAAACAGAATAATAATAATCTTTATTAAAGACATTATTTAAAATTAAAGATGATTTTATTAGAATATAGATACGATAAAATTTTACAACACAAAATCTACATAACATGTCATAAATTCAAAGACTACGATTTTGTAAAACAAATTAGAAAAAATTTAACTTTAAAATAAGAGATAAGTTTGATTATAAAGTTACTATTGCCGGAAACAAGAGCACGGAAGAAAAGAAAAAAAAAATCTGATTTCTCTAATCACTAGCCTCTTTACGATCAAAGGGTACATTTCCCCTTTTATTTTCTTTTTCCCCCACAAAAGTCTGCTTTACGAAGTCGTAAAAGAGAAAGGCCCGTATTAAGTAGAGCACGAGTGATTAGAAGAAAGGATATTGGGTTACCTCAAAGTAAGTGAACAAGGCCAAGCGAATAAAGTGAACGATAAAGGCGTGCGAAAATAACTAAGAGATACTGCATGCCATCCGTTTAAAAAAATGAAATTTGCATTCTTTAATTTTTAATAACCGCACATCTAAAATAATACTTTTATAGTGTACCATTGAAATTTTTATATGTTATTTATTACCTTAATACAATTGAATACAATTCATTGACTTGAATACAATTCATCACAAGCCTTTCAACCAAAAATTGTCACATATAATATTATAAATATTAATTTTCATATATTATTTGATGATCTTAACAATTCATTTTGAAACATCTAATTCATGTATCAATAATATAAATAATATATCTTTTTTTTTGCACAAATTACCCAAATTACCAACCTATTTTTTCTATTTCTAAATTTTTGCTGCAATGGTACTTTTAGAAAATGCCTTCAAAAGAATGTACTGTCTATTAGAATCTAGGTCTTCAGTTTAGGAAATAACAAATGGTGTTAAAATGTGTTTAAGGAAATATTTCTTCATTTGATATGCGGGGATTTTGTATTTGCTTCGAAATGATAAATAAAAGGGGAATTATTTACATAAATATATTTTAACAGTTTTAATTTTTTTAAAATGAAAGTTAGTACATAAAAATAAAGCTATGTTATATGAAATTGAATTTTAACATTAAAATTACTTGAAAAATTATTGATAGTTTTAATAAAAATTAAAAATCAACATCATTTTGAATTTTTTAAATTACAGAGTTATTCACTCTTTAGTATAAAGTAATTTTACAAACATATCTAGCTGTAACAAAAATTAATATTACTTTGCTGATATTTTTTATTTAGAAATAAAAGTATTAATGAGAAGAAAAATGATTATATAGAAAAAATAAACAATTTGTGGCCAAATTTGTGATTGAAAGTTACGTTAGAAATGAAAGCTAGAGGTACAAAATTCAAAACAAAATTGGATTATTAAAATTAAAATATGAGGAACATGCAGAAAGTGTCGTATTAGATCAGTCTAATTAGCTTTCCTGAAATATTTATAGATGATTAGTAAAGTAAAATGATCACATAAAATAATTGCGGTATTTAAGCCGCAGTGTTCAGTGTAGTTTGTTCTTTTAATTATCTAAATGACATTAATAAGTAAATAAAAAAAACAAAATCTATTTTGTATTAAATTAATTCAGTTTATGTTGACAATTTGAAATAAGTTTAAAATTGTTTTAAATGAATTCTATCATTAAATATTTTATTTTCAACAGGCATTGAAATAACTGTGGTGTAAGAAAACGTGTTTCCAAAATTAATTTTTCTGAAAAAACAATAATTTTATCTAAATATTCCTGGAATGTACTCACCTTTTGTCATTTAAAATAAAAGTATCCTGCTTATATGTTTTATAGCGTATTGTAAAAACTTCAAATGCATTTTCATTATCAATTCTATATCAGTAAACAATTATTTATTAAAAATTTATGTGCGAAATCTAATACTAATATTTTATTGACTAATAACTTACTATGCATTTAAGGTTCATGATTTTATTGACATGTATTTAAATATTGAGAAAATTTTAATATAATAAAAATATTTAAATATTTTTAGACAAATTTGCATCGTCGATTATTGTAAATGACTCCTTTAATTTGGAAATTGTAATTTGTTTATTTTTATTATGCCTAAAGGAGAATTCTACAGCAATTAAACGTTAAACAATGACATTTATTTTTTGGAAAAACTGATAAAATAAAGGGAATACCTTTGTAAAATCATAAATTTTTGCTTTATTATTTAAATATAATTTATAGGAATGATATTTGTTGGTCAGTGAATACTCAAAAATAAATTTAATAAGGTAAATAATAAAAATTGGGGAATATAGTATTCCTATTGTATTAATAATTTTGAATATTTCCTCATTAAATTGATTTCTCAGTTAAAAACCCATTTTAATTATTCTCTAAACTAGTTTACTGAAATGAAGTGGATTATGATATAAGGTTCTTAATCTGCATGTCCATTTGATTAAAAACTATTTATGTACATTATTTCTAAATATGTGCTTCCACATTTCCAGTAAATGTATTCGCATAATGCTTTCAGATTATTTTTTTCACTAAGAGCTTGCCTACTTAAACATGAGACTTTCATATAAAATGGAAATAAGGTAAAGCATTTGCAAATGTATTTGTCATGAATAATTTATGTGTTTCAAAGAAAGAAAAATCCTAACCATAAACACTTAAGGGAAAAGAAAAATCTTTACATTCTCGTGTTAAGTAGAATAGCTCATATGAATATCTAAAAGAAAACATAATTTTTAAAGCTAACTTTTCAGCAAAATCTTGTTTCAATGTCGTTTGTCATTAAAAATATTAAAAAAATACAGAGTTTTCTTTAAAGAGTGCTTAATATTTCTATAAAAATAAATTATTGGAAAATAAAGTAAGATTTAAGTAAACAGAAAAATGAATAAAAATTGAAATGAATGTTTTAACTGATAAACTTGAATCTTATTTTTCAATTTGATATATATAATTTTAGTTTTAACTTTAAAATTTATTATATGCTTTTTTTTAATAAAAGTAATTTAAAATTCTGGTATTTTTTTTTTTTTTTGAAAAACATGAACACCAATTTGTTTATATTCTTATCTTTTATGAGAAACAAATTCACTTAATATGCATTAAAAAATGTCTAGAATCTTTGTAAATACTAGATTTTTTAAAATCTTAAATATAATTCAATAAATTGACCGAGATTTCTTAAAATTTCGGTCAATTTATTGAATTCATAATGCCATTTAGAATTGGTGTAAATCTAAAAAATACCACTGGTAACATCTGGAATAAATATTGGTAGTGTCTGTGATATTTTCTGTCAAATATGTTTGAAAGAATAAAATACCCTTTTTATTTTTATACACTAACATACATAGTATACACATGCACACAATGCACATAACTTTCACATCATAACATCATACACACACATATAAAAACCTCAATATATATATATATATTATATTTATGTATATATACATGTATATACTAATCTATATCAGAATCTTTAAAGAGATGATATTCACTTGTTATTGACTGAAGCGTAATTTATTATCTTTTCACAAGGATTGCATGATGATTCTAGTTTGACATTTTGCTTTTTATAATATATTTTATTCTCTATAAAATTATATTTTTAGAAAAAAATATTTTACAGAGAAGAAAAATAGTAATTATATGAAACACAAATTTACTAATGGTTTTAAAAGTATGTTACTCCAATAATTCGGTTGCTGTATTTTACAAAATTATATTCGTACATGGGGTATGATTTGGTAAGGGTATTGTATCCTATAAATTTATTTGTTGAAAACATATTCATTTAAAAAGTAAATTGCTGAGTCATCCAAATACAGACTTTACATAAAGAATTACTTTTTTCAAATTAAAATAAATCGCAACAATTTAAGTGGTTAATTGTAAATAACCACTTAAATTGTTGCGATAGTGATTAATTGTAATAAATTAATCAGAAAAAATAATATATTATATGCAATTTAAATTATATTTTGATTTATTGATTTTATCCCCTGAAATAAAGTGATATATTTTATTATTCCATATTATTCACTGTATTAAGCAATCAAAATATAAGTGATTAAAATTAAGGACATTTTAAAATGCAGTCTTTTAAATAAAATTATAACATAATAATATTAATGATTTGGAAAAAAGTATCTAAAATAAATAATAATTTTGGTCAGACAATATAAAAGAATTTTGCTTGGCTACCAAGTTGCTAACGTAACGATAATGCTTGCTTTTTATGTTACTCGTTGATTAATAAAAATAGCTGTCATTAATGGGTACTACAAAAAACATGGCAGCAATTTACATTTAGGAATTGAATTTTTGATATAAATGCGTCTTAATAAAAAATAAAGCAATAAATCTTAATTTAAATCATAAATTGTAACCAATTTACCATAAATATATGAGTAACATAATTTTTTGAAAATTTATGAATACATTCTTGACTGACTTTTTTTCGCAGCACATTAAATTCTTAAATATGCATAGTTGCAAACAGATAAGAAACATGCAACTGATAAAACAAATTCTTTTAACTTGAGAAACTTTGTTAATAAATATTTCATAAGAATTTTTATATAGATTTATTATTTATAAGGATATGACTTAAGAATTTTATAAGGTGATCAAATGTATAATTTAATTGCAAATATCAAAGATATAAAAGTACTTTTAAAATTTTTACATAAATTTTAAAAGTACTGTTTAAGGTTCTAACAAAGTAAAACTTTATTATAACCTTTAACATATGAACCTAAGCTACAGATTAAAATGACATAAAGAAACGTGTTCAGTGTTAAAATATTCAACTGTGTAAAATGGTAACACGTTTTTGGGTTGTAAAACGTTATTCTTTCTTATTTTGCATATCGTTTAGAACTATTAAAGTGCTTTATGCTCCACAAGCCTCTAAATTGTGTAGAAATTAGGTAAGAACTAAACAAAAAATGGGAATATTTTACAAGTTCTTAAGCGAAGAAAAAATTTTTATGTCAACTATAAATATTATAAATATTTTATTTGTTGCCTTTTGAATAAATTATCTGTAATTCATAGTTTTTCATGATTGAAAAATAGCCATGATGGGGTCCAATATAACTTTTAGAAGGGCTATCTTCTATTCAATATGTTTAGAGAACAATACATTTTATCATATTTCTTATAGATAGAAAGAACAATCAAAATAAACGTTGCGCTTGGTTAATATGTTAATATGTTTGAATTAAAATATATGCATGCAAATTTTAAAAATTCAAAAATAAAGATTTCTCCAAACAAGTTAATAATAAAGTATTTTATTCCTTTTTGTACCTGTAACTAATAATATGTATTTTGACTTTACATATGAGTTCTATGTAATGTATAAAAGTCAAAATAAATGAAATAAATAAATTTTAAGTAGATTTTAATCCATTAATATTTAGATCGAATTATAAATAGCTTCCATTTTAGAACCCTTATTACTTTAAATATTATATATTGATTTTGTTTTTATTACAATTATGTATGGATTCCTTTATCTTCTTGGCAGCATATCAGTTCTTTCCTTTTAAAATATGGTCTGATAGGATTGAAGGAAGTTTTTGAAAATTTGACTTTCTATTTAGGTTTTTTCTTTTTAAAATTTTTGAAAGTAACAGAAATTTAAACTGTCTATTTTGACGAATTCAAGATGATAATTTGGGTATATTGAAAGTAACTGTAAAAATTGAGTGATTCTGCCGTATTTCCTGGGACCTTCCCTTATTTAAAAATAAGTTTGGGATTGGCGAGTGAAAAACGCAATTCATAATATTCACCCTGTGAAATTACAGTTGTAATTAGTGTAAGTATTTATACCCGGTAATTAACTTTTTTTTTAAATCCCCTATTTATACTGCAAAACTCCTAATATATATGCAAAAAAATATTTTTCGCACAGATGCTTTCTTTCCTATCTCAGTAGGTGTGTTGAGCCTTATCAAGTCATAGCGTTATTTGTGGATGATATTTTCATGAGTAATATATTTATATATAAATATATATCTTGTTTGCTATAATCTTGTCTAAAAAGATTGATTTTTACTATTTTAAAAAAGACTCGTCATAAACTAATTTATTATCATCTTAATTCTCTCAGTGAGTGTATGAAGTAAAAATGTTCTAATTTCACACTGCGCAAGTAACTTTTCATAATGATCTTTATAATTGTTTCACTATCGTTTTTAATTTTTATGTGGATTTGCTCCGATATTGCATTTAAATGTCATTGCATAGGAAATAAAAATATTAATTCTCAGTTCATGTCTTGAATAAATTTGCCAAATATGAACTTTCTTATTTGGAGTTACGAACAACAAATTATTCAAGCATGAACCTTATACATATAGGGTGACTAGATACAAAAGGTATCTTCATTGATTTCAGTCAAAAATCAAAATCTATCAAAGATCTATTTCTTCATGAAATCAAAAATATTTTTTTCTATTTACTTATTCAGTTCAGTCCTATCGAATGAGAATTAAAGTTGTAGCTCATATAAAATATGCATTAAATGTGTTAAAATATTTTATGTTAATAATAATACATACAACACACATAAATATTTTTTTCTGCTAATGTGCATGGAGTTTTGAACTTTATAGACAATTAATAATGGCACACTATAAAACTAAGGTAAAAGAATAAAGGATATTAAATTATAATGGTCTCAAGAAATATTTCACTAAAATTCAATTGCTGATAAAATGACGTTAGAAATAGTAAATTGATATTTGAGGATTATTATAAGTATACTACCTTCTTTTAAATAATGGAATTTCTTTACATTTGATGTAGTAATATACTTTATAACATTTTTTTCAGGGATATCAATATGTATTGAAAAGTAAGAATAATTTCTTAATATTTTAAAAATATTATATACTCTATTACTTAACAACTTTCTTCATTAATCGGGTAAAAAAATGACGAATAATGGAAAAACAAAACAGTTTGATCTTTTAAAGTATAAACATATCAGCTAATTTTTGTACTTTGCAAACTGTCTGGAGGAGTTCAAGAAATACCCACAAAGGTTCGTCCATTAGCAAAATTTAATGATAATCTAAAATATATAATTTATGACCATACGTCACTTGTTCCAAAATGCCTTTCAAATATTGTTTTTCACTTTGGTAACATAATGACTTGTGTTATCAAACATTTGCACAAGGCGTTAACCTTTGCCAATAAACATTTATGTTAGTTTTTTTTTCTTTTTTCTTTATTGTTTACTGCAATAGCAGTACTTGTTGTTTACATCATTTAAAAGATAAATTAAATGGTTTGTAGCATTAAAAATACTTCTTTTTCAGTAGTTGATAACAAAGCAGATTTTATGCCTCACCATATTTTTGTAAGAGAACTTATTTCAGTGAAAAACTATGCTTGGTTTTGATATTGTTGATTCAACGAAATTTACCTAATGTCTTTTGTATTTTAGTTTGTTAACATACATTCAATTTTCATCTCTTACTATAACTTTCCAAAGGGAAAAAATAAATGCGTTGACAATATTTTGTGAGTTTAAGCACTTGAATACCTTGTTCTTTTATCCTTATTCATTTATTTCAATGAATATAGATTGGATTTCAAATTTCTATATTACATATCAACTGTTAGAAATTAAATGTTGTAATATTCTTACTTATTTCGATTTTTTTTTTTTTGCAACTAAGATTTATAACGAGCATTTTTCGCAAAAGCGTGTGTTTCACCTGCATTAGGATTTTTATATCACTGACAGTTTAGTTATGTTTTCGATCACTGACATCAAAATCATAATTTTGGAAACATCAATTTCTAGATTGGTATTTACTATTTCATACAATTTCTTCTTGGAAGAAAAAAAAAAAACCGAATACATTGATAAAATTGATTAATCGTATGCCATTTTCCCCTTAAATATTTCATTCTTTTTCTTTTTTATTCTCTTTCAAATTTATGTGCATGTTTCATAATATTGGACAGGCTTCTTTTTACAGCAAAAACGCAATATATTTATTTACATATTACCAAGTCAGCAGAAGTCAAACAAAAATTTTATCATAGATTACGACAGACACTAATTTATTTTTTT
>JAPDSC010110898.1:590213-617700 GCA_026290005.1 Latrodectus geometricus | reverse complement strand
TATATATATATATATATATATATATATATATATATATATATATATATGTATATATTAGGTTGGGGAAAAATTAATCCATTATTTTTTCGGTAGACGTCTGTAGTGATCGATATCTCGGGAGGTATCAATCAAACAATTTCAGATTTATGCTCGTTGGAAAGGTGACATTTGACACTAAAATATTCTCTTGCGGTTTCTTGTTTGATTAATTCAGTTACAAGTAAAAGGTTTTAAAAATGGAAGACAGCAAACAGAAAATTCGATACATTTTCGTTTTTCTCTTGTAACGGCGAAAAGGCTAGCCAGGTGGCTGAAGTTGTGAAAGGTGTTTATCATCCTATGTAAGACTGTAACAACCAGTTACGTACAATTTTTGTTTCGTCGATTCCGTTCGGATATTTTTGATGTTAGAGATGCACCTAGCATGTGGATACAGCATCGTCAAAACTGTCTATAAAATATCAAAAATGATCGAAGTTAATCGCATGTCAGCAGTCGTAACGCACAAGACCTAAAAATCTACATGAAAGCTGTTTTATACCTTTTTACAAAGTGAATCCAAAAGAAGTTACATAAAGTTCATGTAAAAACAATGGATTTCTTTTTCCCCAACATAATATATATACATTATATATACAGGGTGAGCAAAAAGTCCGTAAAAACTTTAAAAAATCATAAAAAACCGGAAAAATAACCGAAATTAAAAATGGTTTGCAGGGTTAGCATCGCTATGTCACCGGATTTTTTTTAAGACAGGAAAAAAAAAACTCATAAAACAGCCGATAGGTGGCTCTGACGTCTACCAGTCAAAGAAAAAGTACGCAAATAACGTAAATAATCTCCAAATCATTTATTATATCGGTATGTGTTCAACATGACCTCCACCACAGGGGATAACACATTGCAGGCGAGTCACAAAACCAGCAACGGCAGAGTGCAACTGGTCCGGTTGTATAAATGCCACCTCTCGGCGGATCGCATCTTTCAGTTCTGACAGATTGGATGGACCAGATTGATACACCCGAGATTTTAAATATCCCCATAACCAGTAGCCTGCCGGTGTTAAATCTAGAGACCGAAGACGCCATGGGAACTTGCAACACCTGCTAATGATGTTGTCTTCCACGAAGGTCTCTATCAGGAATGCCTTGACCGGTGCAGCAGTGTGACTGGTTGCTCCATCTTGCATAAACGTGATGGTAGACGACGCATCTCTTTCACGCAAAGATGGCACGACCTTCTCGCGCAGAAGCGTTAAATAACGCTGCGCATTCACCATAGCCGTTATCCACCCATTTACTGGGCATGGCACTTCAAAAAAGAAGGGTCCTATGATGATTGAACCTGTAAACCTACATCACACTGTCACTTTTGGCGAATGCAATGGTTTCTGCGTGTACTCACGTGGATTCTACGTGTAATCACGTGTACTCATGTCGCCCAGATGCGACAATTATGGGTATTAACGTCGCCATAAAGCGAAAAGTGTGCTCCATCTGTCCACAAGATGTTAAAGAACCAGGTGGGATTATGGTCAATTTTGGAGAAAGCCCACCTCGCAAATGCTTCCCTCTGTATGTTATCCAGTGGTAAAAGTTCATGGCACGACTGCAATCTCGAGGATTCCACGAAGAATATGGCGTACCGTGGACTGTGGTAAGCCCAAGCGCCTGGCAGCTTCACGAGCGCTGCTGGTCCCTGCAGCTGATTCGGATACTATCGCTTCCATTTCAGCAGCAACACGCGGTGCACTTGCCTCCCTTAAACGTGGTCGCCGGGCTCTTGCACGATCCTCCAGCGTTCCAGTTTCTTTAAAAACGGTGCACAAGCATTATGAGGCCTGCCGCTGTTAAAGGCCCTTTTCCATCCTTCACATTCATCTGCAATCTGAATTTACGCAAGGCAATAGTCACTGATTCCTGGTTTACGTAAAACAACTTCACCAGCAAAGCTTTATCTTTCGCAGTTAGTATCCTTGTTAGCATACACAGTTTACAACGGTGAACTGGTTGAGGATTAGGAGCACAAGTTTTTATAACCGTCTCATTTGCATATTTCCACCGAATTCGCTCGTACCAGCACCACCTATCGGCTGAATTATTATTTGTTTTTCCTATCTTAAAAAAAATACGGTGACCTAGAGATGCTAACCCTGTAAGCCATTTTTAATTTCGGTTATTTTTCCGGTTTTTATGATTTTTTAAAGTTTTTCCGAACTTTTTGCTCACCCGGTATATATATTACAAACAAAGTCATAGACTAAATTGTTTTATTTTAAAACTATAATTAATATCGTAATTTCTTACCTGGTTTTGGACATACACATACAGGACAAGGATTATCATATATTTGCTTTGCAAGGCAGCCTGATCTACAGTTTGGAGGTGAGCACAAGACATGAGGTGGATACTTATTTATATCTAAAAGTAATTAATTATTGTAAAAATGATGAAAAAAATGTAACGATACAATGTTATTCAATCTGTTGTTATCAGATAGTTGCAGAAAAAGTTGAACAATTTGTTTTAAATTATAGAAAAATACATCCTTTCAACTGTATATACCTCTTGTGTTTCTGAAATTGTTTGTGTTTAAAGTTATATTAATTTGATTAAAACTATAAATAAATAATTTGTTCGTTTAACCTTTTCTGCTTAGCAAAATTATAATAAATCCTTATTTTAGAAATGCATATCTCTCATATGATATAATAAAAAAAAAATTAAGTTCATACATAGAACACAATTTTCTTACCAATTACTATTATATGTTAAAAATAAACACTATGAAGACTCAAAATTTAACACTAAATTATATACTCAGTAAATATGGATTTTCATACATGTAATTAACACATATATTGATAAAATATTCAAATTGTTTACTTTTTGTATTACATTATTCATTATTTCTTGTTTACTTTGTTGTGCGCTTATTTATTCAAAACATATATTCTGGATATATAGACATTTATAATCCTTTGTATTTCATTCCCATTTTTTAATATTTTTGTAAAAAAATATGTTAAAATTAATGAATGTTTAGCGTAAATTTGGAAATTTATGGAAAAGACATTTATGAAAGTATATTTGTTTCGTAATATATATAGCATAGAGAGAAAATGTGGGAATGATTTATTTAATTTATCTGTCTTTTCAGTTGTAGAAATTATGTATAGATACATTACGTATATATACATTACGACATTATATATATATATATATATATATATATATATATATATATATATAAAGATGTAATGTTATCGCAAAATATTAAACAATCTAATTATATTAAATATAAAGATTTAATACTTTTTAGATATATTCTGGATAAATACTTCTAATATCTTAGATATTGTTTCTAAAAAAGTTCATTAAAAATCAATGAAATTTATCTTAATAAAAATCAATGAAAATAATCTGGTATATTTTAGCACTTTATAAACGATTTCTAAGTAATATGACAGGAAAAACTAATAAAATTAAAATAAATGTAGTTTTCAATGTTTTCATCAGTTTTAAAAATTAAAAAAAAAATAAATAAAGTGTGTTGCTCTAAAGTTTTGAAAGCCTCTTTGCCATTTGAGAGAAAAAAAATCATTTATCAAAAATGTAAGACAATCATTTAAATTAGTTTTGTTACTGTGCTTGTAAATAAAATTTGAGGGCAAATTTTAATGAACTGAATACCAAGTAGTTTTAACTATATTAATTTTATTGGTAAACATACCAATAAAATTTCCCCTTTTCAAATGATTACACAATATATATTAAAAAAAATTAAAATTGTTCGGAGTTAGAATAAAGTGCAATTGCTAACGTCTTAAGTTGCTATAAAAAATTTATTTATAAATCTTTCAATCAACGATTACTTTTCTGAATGATCCCTTGTGCTAATGAAGTAGTTATATGTTCTACATTTTATGAAGGAATGTAAAATATAGTAAAACCACCGTGTATGATTTAAATAAAATTATAGTTTAATTTAAGTTAACCGATATTTTGAAAAAATAAATCGAGTTAAATGAATTTTTCTTTATTTCAGAGTTTAAATGTTTTCAACTTTTTATAAATCCCTACAATTAATGTATTAAAAAAAGTCGCAATGAAATATAAAGTTAGAAAGAATTGAATAAAAATAAAAACTTCAAGTATAGCTACTTTTACCTTTTACTGGACATTCACACCCTGGGCAAGGTCCTGAGTAAACTTGTTGAACGTGGCAGCCTGGCCCACATTTTGGGGGAGAACAATGTATGTAAGGATAATTTCCATCTAAAACAATTAAATTAATCAATAAAGTACATAAGTAAACAACAATAGAAATATTTGAATATAACTCCAAAATATATATTATTTAGAATTGGCAATTGATTTTTGTTACTTACGGCATTTTCCAAAGATTGCTATTAAAGTTATTAAGATAAGATGTTGTTTCATGTTCTTTTATTTTCCAAAACTCGTACCCTAATGATTTGAAAATTGAAATAAAAGCTTTTATATTGCTTCTGAATTATACAATAGTTATTAAATAACGAGAAGCAATGCACATTATAAAATAGATGTTAGTGTAACTGCCTTCATTGATTTTTAGAACTATTTGTAATCAGGAAACAATTCTTTGAAATAATCATTGCAATCACTTGCAAAATGACTTTAACCTTCAACGTACAAATAGTTAAATGCGATGCAGAAAAACCTAGAATTTAATCATGTTATTATGCTTGAATTATATAAAAATTAGGTCATTCAGCATAGTTTTGAGATTTATAGTTACATTCATTGTATAATAGGGAATAATATTATTTCGCATTCATGATGTAATAAAATTGAAGGCAATTAATTTTTTTATTAATAATGGGGAAAATGCAATCTCTTTTTCATATTTCACTTGATATTTTGTTTTTGTGATAAAATATATATTAAATTAATATTGCTTTAAATGAATTCGCTATTCGCCATTTAATGATACGAATGTATATATAATACTATATATACATTCGTATCACATTAAATGAATTTAGATTAATTATAACAGACAACTCGCAAAATAATGATTACGAAAAAGGAAAATCCTGTAATTGATATTTTCCCTGTTTTTTTATATGTGTTGTTGAGCGACAATTATATGAAATTAAAGACAATCTTTTTTTTTATTTACACTTAATTAAATTCATCAAAATTGTACATTAAAATGTACAATTTTGATGAATTAATTAAGAGTTTATTTGAAAGTAAAAAAGACCCTTTGTGTAAAGTATTCATTTAACATTTTATGAACTTTAGCAAGTTTTTATGATGTGATTTTGTTCTGAAAATATAGTTTATTATCTTAAATTATAAATTATTGAATTGAGTGTTTATTTTCTCATTTTGAAAAAAAAACTCAAAAGACTTCCATTTAAAAATGTGCTTAATGTAGAATATAATAAAGTTTGTTTATAACATTAATATATTTTTATACCGTTATTTATTTTAAATATTTCTAAAAAAATAATGAAATTAAGAAAGTTTGTTTGGCTCTTAAAAAACATATTAATTAATTTATAAATATAAATAAACGTCTTATATTGAGTAAAAAAATAGCATGACATTGATATTTTGCATCACCTTTTTTAATCAGATTTCATCATTAATGTTTGGAGTGCGAAAACTTGGCGTCCCCAGTCTTACAAACTTTCTCCTAATAGAAATTGCTTACTTCGATCATTTCCCAAAATTAAAATAATGGTATTTAAATACTTATCATATTTATCTCATTTGAAATATCTCTCACTGATTATAATAGTTTATTATCCAATAAATAATTTCACCATGTGAATGAATTGAAGTTATTCCTTCATTATATCATCTTGAATATTGGCTACGGTATATTGGAAGAGATTCCCTAAAAAAATAATTTTTGATCAAAATTAAATCAAAATAAAACAAATTCGAAGATAATAAACAAACAGCTATAAGAAGTTTTTTATTCAAAAAGCAAAAGTGATCAAAATATTTTTTCGATTTTCCTTTTAATAAATTTTATTGATACTTTATTTTATTAGTAACAAAACAAAACCATAAACAAATTAATGATCTAATAAAAATCAATTTATCTTTATTTGACTGAAAATGTGAAATATTGTAATTTTTTATTTTTGCTATAGAAAAATATGAACGATTTTGTTCAAAATTATCAACGAAAATATTCCCAAATGTTTAGGCTATATATTATAGAATATTTTATTATTTAAATAATTCTTTATTTAAGCACATGAGTCTTGTTTTCATATTTATTAATATCTATTGATTGCAAGGAATATCTTTCATATTTTAACTATTTATACATATTTATGTTTTTAATTATTTTCATTGTAAAATAATTGAATTTTCCATCACATACTTTATTAACAAAATATTTATTAAAATATAGGCAAAAATTGCTTAGGAATAAAAGCATTTAAGTATGTATCAATCAAACTTCAAAGTATGCAGTAATAAAATTTTTAAGTATCTCTTGAAAGTTTGATTCATTAACTTCAAGAATAGGCGTGGTGGTCTAGTTCAGAAAGCCACCATTTTTGTTTCAGGAAAATAACTTGTTCATACTGCTGAAGATCCGTCTTGTTCTCTAATGAATTTTAGGGTATCTAAAATAGAAGGTGGTAGTAATATTCTTTAAATTAAATTATGCTGCTATTGTTGGTTGGTAAATTCTGGGAGTCTTCTGTGAGAATCTATCTGATTTCGATCCTCTGAATACTTTACTATGTAAGATGCCATCAAATTTTCCATTATAAAAACGAAAGGTGAAAATCCTATAGGATAAGCATAAAGATTGACTTACAGATGTAGTTAATCTAAAGTAAATTTGACATAGTAGAAACTATTATGCTGATATCTAAGTATATAAAATGTGTTTTTTCTTATACTTCATTTTATATAAAAATTATTTTGTCTAAATTTTAAATTCTATATATTTTTATTCAATTTAGAAAACTTTAAAATCTAGATCCTCTTAAATACCCATTCACTGTCAATAAATTTTATCTCAATCATTAAAATTACATTTTTTTTTTTTTTTTTTTTTTTGCTACAAAGACAACTATAAGCACATACCAAGAGATAAAAAAATGTTCGTTAGAATTAAAGGTTTGTCTTTTTATTATTCATCACATGAAAGCTTGCCATGAAAATTATTTTAAAGGACTACTTACGAATGGACCATGTACAATTAGATATATATGCATCTTAAAATTAATGCTTTATTGACGATGGCATAGTGGACATGATACGGTTATTTAGACACTGTCTTCATTTATTTATTTTCAAAAAACACTTTCCTCTAGTTATCAATCTTGCTCTATTATCTGGTAACCATAAAAATGATACTGTCATACAAGCCAAGGTATTGTTTTCTTTTGAGAATTTAAGACTTTCCCGTAATAAAGATGTAAGCTACATGTTATTTACATGACTTTGTTTGAACAATAACATGAGCTGGATAACTAATTTTATTAAATATGTTAAATACATTCTACAATATTCTTTGAAGAGGAGGTTATGCTTTTATTCATACAAGTAATCTACGCTTTTAAATTGAGCTAATTTCAAATAATTTTAAGGTTAAGGAAATAATGTAATGTACATGTTTAGATCATGTTTGTATATTCTACCAGATAAATATGATTTCAAATATTTTAACTATATTTTAACCAAATAGAAAAATCTGAAAATAGCGAATTCTGATAAGGTTAATTATAATTAGGATGTGGTTGAAATTAATTATGAGATTTATTACGGATAGATTTACTAAGTGTCAACAAATCTCTTTTTTAATAATTACTTGTAAGGAATGTTTTCAACTTTGAAAAAGACTGTCTTTTGTTATCTCATTAAAATAAAATGAATTTTTAGAAATAATGTCATAGTTGATTGTGAGATTTATATTGTTCATCACACTATCGACTGAAACCTATTTATTACTAATCCGTATATTGTAAACTTACTATTTTTGTTAAGTATTTTGCAAAATAGATTTATTTGGCACTATAATAAAATACAAAAAATTGAAAAAATAGTAGTTCAGTGCTTATGAATATTTGTATAAAAAAAATCACCCTGTAGAATTTTTTTCATAATTCTTTTTATCTTTAAGATTTGTCATTTAAAACAACAGGGTTGGTCAACTTAAAATAGAATGTAATTTATAAAAATTATTATAAACTCTCATGAGACAATACAAAATTTTGAAATGTATGAAAACTTTTATGTGTAATTTTACATTTTCTTAATTTGTTTTAAATAAACTATTATTTAATTGTTACTGACGAACTACAAAACGAATTACATTGTACTATTTTTTATTATGCAGAGGAATTCTAAAGATTAATTAACTACAGTGTTATGCGATCGGTGCTGTTATGTAAAACTAAAAATAGAATTAAAAAAAAAGACTCAAATGTTCTTTATAAAATAATTTATTTTTTCTCTCCCTATATATATAAGCATACTATTTAAATAAGTCATAATTATCTTCTCTCACTACATGGGACCTTTGAATATCTTCCAAGCGAGGAGCACCTGAAATTAAATTATAGATAATTTAGTTTTGCAATAATTGTCTTATTGGTTATTGTCTATTTACAAGTTCTATATAAACATGTTTTAAAATAACATATTTCTCATTTTCGTAAGAAATAATAAATCATTTATAAAATAAAGTTATAATTTTTATAGGAACACTCCCTATTTTATTAAATGTTGAATGATAATAATAATGAAAATGAAAATTAAATACTGAATTTTTAAATATAAAAGAAAAGTTTGTTCCTTCTTTTATACTGCAAATAGCTTGCAAATTTAAAAAGGGTAAATTAATTACCATTTAAAACTAATTAAAATGTATAGACATTGCTTTGATAGGCTTTAAGCTATATTTTCAATATATTTTTCCCATGAGTACAAAAAATGACCATTGAGTGACAAACCAAATCCTTTGAACTGGATTTGCATACAAGTAAGCAAACTTACTTTGAAATAATCTGTCAAATAAAAAGGAGACATGTCATAGCTCGTGAGAGCACAAAAATATTAATCCAGCTTAATCTCTTGTCATTTTCTTTTTTTTTTTTTTTAAAGCAAAATGTAGCTAAATGTAGAAAAATCCTATTTTGGAGATTTTAAAAAGTACGAATGCAAAATAAGCAATGTATTGGAAAGAATTGAATAAATCTTTTTTAAGGTAATACCAGTTTTATTATCATATCTTCATATAGTTTAATGAGATTCAAGTACACAAACTTTGATGATGTGCAAGCTTGTATTAAAGTGTATATATATATATATATATATATATATATATATATATATATATATATATATAATTTCTCACGTAAACTTCCATATAAAAGGGCGTGAAATCCAATTTACCACTTAATTAAAATTATATTTTATAAAATTTTAATTTTCATAATTTGTTTGCGTGTGAACTAATGCTTAGATTCTCTTCCATTCGATCGAATGCATTCTAATTAATCAAAAAGGAACAATGATCTGGAAACCTTTTACACTTTCTAACAAAAAAGCTGTTTATATCAGTTTTTGGAGAAGATTAGAAAATTTATGTTATTGATTATAAAAATATAAATATATTATTTATATTTTTATAATCAATAACAACTTCGTAAACACTGACAGCATTCTTCCATGCGGCTCTCTTAGAGTTGTCATTAAAAAAATCATTCACAAAAGGCATATCTAAGCACCCCATATTCGTAGTCTGAAAAATTACAGTTTTGATAACTTTAGCTGCAAATGATTCAAATTGAAAATAAAATTTTCTGGTGGTTAGAAGAATATAAAATATTGATGCAATTCAATTTACAAGGAACCAAAGGAAAAAGTATATAGGGAAATTAAAACTGATTTGACTAATAATAATATTTTCAATCTAAATAAATTTAAGAAGAAAGAAACATCAAGACTAAAAAGAAAAATCAAGAATTGTGTGGCAGCTTAAAAAAAATATTGCAGAGACTTTAGATTTGATGAAGTAGTAAGCTATTAATTGGATTAATATGTATTTTTTATCCACTTGTTTAACTTTTTTTGTATCATTAAGAAGCACATCGCCTTTTGTTCCCTTCATTGAGCATGATAGTAGGTTTAATGAAAGCAATACAAGCGCTTAAGTAATTTGTCTATCAAACAGAGTTCACATAGAAGTAAATTTGCAATTGATATTTTGAAAATGCTGATTTGTAGGTTTGACCCTATGATCAACTTAGAGCATTCGCTAATATTATTTGAGTTAGCGAAATTTTATTCGAATGTTCACTTGAAACACGGGTTTGTCTATATTGAAAACAAAGTATTAAATTTTTCCTGAATTATACCACTGATATTGGTCCTTATAGATTTATTCAGATACCGTTTGAGTGTAAGTTAACCATTTATAGGTAGAAGGTTGCTTGCAAAATTTTTGTTTAAAAGTTTTGATGACAATATAATTGTGTATTTCTTCAATATTTGAGTGCCAGTATCTTTCAGTTAAAATGAACTTAGTTTTATTTTAGAAAATTGGTTCTGATGTGTACTTATTTTATATTTTTCAAAATTTCAGAATTTGGGCATTTTTTTTTTTAACAGAAATGGCAAATTTTGATTTTTTAACATAATTTGATAATGATTTGAAACTTCACGGGAACGATATAGTTTTCAATATCTCTCCCCGTGAAATGTTCTATCTCTCATTCTCAACTTGCTTATAATGTCAAACCATGAATCATGTGTACAGAAATTTTTAAACCAAAATAATTAACTTTAACAAACGAATCGTGTTTAAGTTTTAATATTTTTTCCACAGAAACAATTTCAATTTAATGAAATGAAATTTCAACGAAAGATTTTCTTTAACCTGTTAACTATAAATTCTCAATTTGATTTGTATGTATAATATTTATATAAAATATAGATATCAAAATTATAATGTTTAAAATTTAATTTTCGATCACTTAATACCCATGAAAAATACCTCGTGAATTTTTGGAGGAACTCATCTTTTAACAATAATCTATCATTTAACAAAAAACAATTTCATGTTTGATATTTATCATAATCTATCGCATCATATTTAGTAATTATTAGCATATGTTTATGATATTTGTTACTTAATATCATAGTTAACTCAAAAAATTTAATAGGATTTAATTAAACTAAAAAAATATCATCTAATCAACTCACTAATTAAAAAATTTTAGGCATTCAAATCTTAGAATATTTATGTTAATAAAAATTAATAAGCAATGAAATAAGCAAAAAGTTTTCAATGACGTATTCAGGATGTAGTGTATTCATTATTTGTTTGACCTAGCATTCCCAAAAAGTTGTTTATCAAATTACATTTACGTCAAGGAGAGAACTTGTAAGCCAACTTAATTTATATAATTTTAAATTTTGCCAATTTTTCTATGTGATAACAATATAAACCTTTTGAGAATTCTTACTAATGTAAATAATTTTCATTTGAAAACATAGCTAATTATGTATTTTAAAAAAGCTAGTACGCCTTTATATATTAAAATACTAATATTTTCAATACTTCAAAACGCAGAAAAATATTTATTATTTAATTCTCTTTCTTTTATAATTACTCAACAATGTATCTTCAATAACAACTTTCTATAATTTAATTTTAACATCATTTTATGTATGAATTGAAAAAATACACTTTCTAAATACAATAATTTGTGGGACCTACAAAATCAAAACTGAAATTCTTACCTGATAATGCCATAGTTGTATCAAGTTGATTTTTCATAATACGTAATACATTTTCCACTCCATCTTGACCCTATGTTGAAGTAAAAATGATTGTCAATTATACTTTAAGTAAATTTAATATAAGAAACTTAAAAGATGAATTTTTAATAAATATATAATCAATTGCAAATTAATTTAAAAAATTCTTATCATTGATATAAAGCTGTTTTTATGAAACATAACTTTTTATTTTGATATATTTCAGAAATGAAAATAGTTACAATAGAAAATGTTTTCCACTTGCTTCAGAGATTAGTTTTCATTTAAAATTATAAACAATATAGAAGTCTTTAATTTGTATTAATTAATTTTATTCATTTGAAATCTTTTGGGCAATCTCAATTTTTATAATAACCCATAGAGATATAAATTAAAAAATTATTATATTTAAATGAAACTTATGAAAAGGAACTCACACTGTGCACAAGTCCCCAGATGATAGGTCTTCCAAAAAAGACAGCCTTTGCACCAAGTGCCAGAGCCTTAAAAATATCAGTGCCTGATCTGACTCCTCCATCGAGAAACACTTCTGCACGACCTTTAACAGCTCTTACGATCTCTGGCAAGGCATCCAACTGCAATAAATATTTAGAAATAATCAATAAATAAAATATATTGGGAATAAAAGTTTAACAACTTCTTTTTGGTACTGTTAAGTAAGATACTAAGATTTAATACCAGCTGCTAGCTGAGTCTCTTGGATCGGGAGTATTCAATTAAGATTTAGTTTTAAAAAGGTATAAAGTTATATTCACTCATTTATACACAAAGCCGAAAGTAGAGCTTAATTATTTGTTGTAGCTCAGAATCTATTTTAAAACAATGGTCTCGATCTATTTAACCATCATTGCAAAAAAATGACAGTTGAGCCAACAAACCAAACAAACCTCTCGTGAAAAGTAAACTTTAGTATGAAAGTTATATTTTGTATGTATTTGCAACAGTTGTTTAATTATTATTCTTATATAAATTATATTCAACTGAGACGGGGGAAAATAAATAATTTTTTAAAATCAAAAGTGAATTATTACTTACAATATGCACTGTTTGATTTACCCACACCTAGAGATTACTCATTAAAATATGTCAGATTGTTATCGCGATATTCGCTGTTGAGTCAATGGACTAAAAATATTTGAATTCAAAAATCTGTTTGGAAAAAAGACACCAAAGCATAATTCAACAAATAAAGATTTACTTACAGTAGCAGGTACACCATCCAGCTGCCTTCCACCATGATTGGAGACAAGTATTCCGGAAGCTCCATTCTCCACAGCTAAGATGGCATCATCAGCTAAAGCAAAAGGGTAAGAAAAATATTTTTTATTTTTTTTTTAATCTTTGGATTCATATATAATTATTTAAATTAAGGACAAAATTAACATTCCTGATGTAAGACTCTCATAGGTTTGTTAATGATTTCCATGTTATGGGGAAACACAAGTATGGATAAATAATAGTTATATTATGGATAAAATAAAGTGATCCAGTTATAATGGCCTAATATTACGAACGCACAGAAAATTTAAAATTTAACACCAGACAATATAGTTTTATTTAATTTAAGTATTTCTGCGTTATACTTTTACTGTGTTACTTTTGTTATAACTATGTGAATGACTTCTATAAGATATATAGTTACTAAACTAAAATGATTAATTTACTTAACTTTTGTATTTTACAATAACTTTATCAACGTTTGCTTCAACTTTTATTACGCTCATTAAAGTTGTATTGAATTTATATTTATTCTATTAATGCGACTGTAAGAACTTACTTCTAGTGTTTGTAACACTATATTTTACAATAAAGAAACGAAATATAAAAAAATTTATTTCCCAGTGAAATATCAAGTTAATAAATGAATAAAACACTCTTTCTTCACAAGGCGAATAATATCATCTGCAAGATCATATATAGGGTATTAATATTATTATAAATATTTCTAGAAATCAATTTCTGATTATTTTTACATTTTTAATTTAATTGATATATTTTTAAATTTCCGCCTCGTTAAACTGCTAATCTTATCATTATGCGTATCTAATTCAAACTCTCAGCTATATTTTTCAAAATTTATTTAAGTAACTAAATTTTATATTATAATTCAAATTAAATTAACAATTAAAGAACTAATTCTATAACTATCAATTTCGTTTTCCAGAAATTATTGATCACTAATTCGGTTATTTCTAATCATATTAACTATATAGTTATAGATTTTACAATGGTTGAATAAATATGGCAATATTAAAATTAAATTTAGATTTTAACATATTTTTAATATAAATATTAAGAAGTTAATTATAATCTAATGTTGTAAAAACAAATGACATAAATTTTTTCTAATTTTTAATTTATTTTAATAAAACTTATCATAAAAACTCGCTTATATTTAAAATTTGATTTTAAGCTTATTGAAAATATTTCGGAAACATTGTTAAAACATTTTACTACTTATAAAATTTATGAGCTTCATTGTTATATCCTTTGAAAATAAATAAAAATAAAAAGACAAAAATTATGAAAAAAATACTTTAAATAGATATAATTAAACATTAAATAAGTCATAGAATGCAATAAACAACACAGGTAGATGATATTTAAAAATATTCAAAATAAAAAGTACACAAGTAAATAAAACAAGAACATTTACAATTAAGAACTTTTAAGAAATGGGTGTTACTTTCTCTAATGATCTCCTAATTTAATAAATATCTATATCTAACATTTATTACCAGCATATGGTTACATATATGATAGTATATTTATTAACTCAGATATGATTACCTCTTGGGTTTAAGGGGCTAGAATACAATGTTTTAAGTTCTGATTTTTCATGTATGGAAAAATATCTTTTAAGCCAACCTACAGATTTAAAACTTATTCATTAGTATTGATTGGTTCATTGAGGTCTTAAAGAGAAATCATTTATTTGCGTTGAAATGAATAGCAGATTTTAGTACCAGTTAATTTTCATAATATCTGTCACCATGTGTTGTCACCCCTGTTTCATGATCTAAATTTATCTAAGACAATTTTCATCTAAATTTATAGCCACCAATTTTCATGCCTGTCTATATGAAAACGGTGGCACCAATTTCAGTTCAAATAAATTTATTGGCAAATCAACATAACTTTATACAACTTGAGTTATATTCATAAAATTTTCACATCATATATAAATGATTGTTAGTAAATAACTATGATAGTGGACAGATAAATATATTGCAATAATTAGCAATATATAAAATTAAATAAAAAATTTAAATTGATTTAAATTTTTTTGATAATTTATTGTGGTATTTGAATTTAAATATTTCATGATAGTGATAACTCTAGTTTCTTAATCAACATCGAATTTATTTTATTTTAATAAGTACATTAATATTGTACTTTTTTTATTTTTCTCGTTTAATATAATGTGACCCAATGAGTAACTAAATATTCTGTGATTAAGAATATTCAGTGACTTTCTAAAAATAAGGCAAGTCAAAGTTCGTAATTTTTCAAAATAGTTGTATATAATAATAAATACAGTTGGATATGATAGTAAATTTCGTTTTTTTGAATAATTAGCATTGACAGTGACCGAATCCTAAGATAATTTTCCACAGAGTGGAGAATCCCGAATTTCCATTAAATAAAGAAAATGATCATTGATTTTCTTACTTATGAATATTATCAGAATTGAATGAGAGATTTTCGAAATTTATCCCATAAGATAAATGAATAAGGCTCTATATCTATTAAAATGGACTTAGAAATCAAGTAATTTACAATATCCTTTGATTGTTTGGCAGTCTAATATGCTTTTTCAAATTATAAATGTATATTTTCTAATATTTTATTTTTTTAACAAATGAATAATTTTAAGAGCAATTGCTGTTACCTGTCAAAACACCTTTCACAACTATCGGTAAAGATGTGAATGTCTGAATCCACTGAATGTCTCTCCAAGTAAGGGAAGGATCTAATAATGAATACCCGACTTTGCTTCGTAAATTTGCTCCAGAGCCATCCACTCCGTCCTTTGGCTGTAAATTGGGAAGACTGAAAAATGTAAATATTACACGTGTTTTATTTGTGATCATCAACACCCTTATCAAGTAATAAAACAAAGGTACTTATAGTTTGAAGTTATGTTTCAGATGAATTGAGAAAATTTAAATTTTTAATATGGTTTAATTTTAAATACTTTATATATATATATATATATATATATATATATACATATTCACCGCACGTAGATCGGTGAATAAAAAAAAAAAAAAAAAAAGTATAAATGTATATATATATATCAATCATTTTTATCATTGAAAAATAAAATATAGATGATGGGAGAGCGCTTTTCTGCTAAATAAATAAGAAAGTTAATATTAAATTTTACTTTGAAAATAATTTTGACTTTAATTGAGCGAAATAAAATTAAATTAGAGCAGTTATTCAATAAATTTATATTTAATATAAATTACCTCGCAAAATGTAATTATAATGGATTCAAAAATTCGCATCAAAAATTACTCTTTAGGCAAATCAATGTAATCACTTGAGGCAAATGTAATTAAGTATTTCATGAAAACCAAGAAATTCAATAACAAATTAAATAGTTAATGTTTTAGAAGAAACTATCTATCTCATAGGTGTACTACCTATAAACTATCTTTATCATACTTCGTTGAAGTCTGGATATTATTAAAATGTGGATAAAGAAAAAATTGTGGTCAAGACCAATGTTGGTCTGTGTTGTACAATCACAATTGAAATCTGTAGCTATGCTGAGAACATATTTCTTACTTGACTTTCTTCTATAGTTAGAAAAAAACAACTCTAGCAAGATGAGAGAATATTAATTCAGTACAGTTAATTGAATTGGTAATAATCGATAACATAATTCTTGGGGGAAATAGATACTAAATGTAAAATATATTTAATACAAATACACACAGACAATTTGCCAGTAATAATAATATTTTTTACCTTTTAAATACGTTCTTATTTAAAATCACGAACTTTGATGTGAGGAATTCTTAGGAAAATAAATATTTATTCTGAAAATCATTTGCTTATATTAGACAGCCTTGTCTACAGTATAAGACCAAATATTTATAATTATATTTAGCATCTTTTTTTAATATTATGCTATTTTCAGTGAATTCTTATTTAAAAAAAAAACTATTACTCAAGTGGTGAAATAACATGTTGGGCAAGTTAATCAAATTATTTTAATTGTTTTTTAGTTATTTGTTATGTAATATAAAGCAAAAAGACATTATCAAAAAACTTGTGAAATAGAGTTTATAACTGGAAATGAGTAAACGTTCTTATGTATAAATTGCAACAATATATGAAATCAATTTATTTTATATCATGAACTTTTGAAGAATTAATACCCTTTTTATTCAATAACTTTCGGATGGTAGCTTTAATTTAAAAAAATATTAAAACTAAGTATTTCAATTTGACTACTTTAAGGAATACTTTCACTAGTTCTTATACAAGAACACTATAAGGTTTAACTGTTTCACTGGAAACATGTATATATATATAACTATAAAACAAATTTAACAAAAGTATTTTCTTGTTTATCACTTATTTCCTCCATCTTCAACTTAGTATGGAAATGTATGTATAAAAATGTATGTAGGAACAAGGATTTTTAATTTAGTTTAGTATCTATCAAAATACTTTGAATATTTTTGAGGGACATAATCTACATAACCCATTCAAATTTTATAACAAACAGAAAATAATTACTCTTTTCACCCCACTAAAATTTAGTAATTACAATCATAAAATGTTAATGTTTGGAACTAGCATTAAATCTTTCTGTAAATTAAATGACAATCATATTTTAAAATTCCTTTTTGATTTTAAATTGAATGAAATTAATAATTCTTAATGATTAGTTTTAGTTTATTCTTTAGGATTATTTCATAAATTTTTAAAAATAAAAAAGATAAAACAACATTTACACAACATAATGAACACATAATAAATTTTAAAACAACATTTGTTACTATGTAAATGACTATAAAAAAATTATACTTGTTACTTTGATATTTGAAAAGAATGCTATTATTTAATTAATTTGGACTCACGCCAAATGCTTAGGTAAAGTCAGGTTGTGCACCATATTCACTCCCCACATTCCATTTACAGGAGAATCAGCCGTGACCACGATAGCCTTGAACCCCGCTATATCTGCCCTGTGTATGAGAGCTTTAGTCAACTCTCTGTCCTTGGCTATGTATACTTGCAACCAGTAAACGCTTCCTGTTTGAGTCTTGCTGGCGACCTCTTCCATAGAAGTTGTGGACAAAGTGCTCATGATCATTACTCCACCATATTTAGATAAAGCTTTGAAAAATTACAATAACGAAAATATTAAAATATTGTATATTATTCTTTATATGTTTATAAGATTGACGTATATATATTTCAGTAGTTATCCAGCAATAAAGATGATACGATCGTAAAACAAAAATATGAAAACAATTTTACACATTTATTCAAAGCAAGTGATGCTTCAAATACTGAAATCTATAGAAATCTATACATTTGTTAAATCTATACAAATGAAAATCATATTCAATTAATACCATTCATTTGAAAAGTGTTCTTACCTATTAGTATTGCTAATAACTCATTAAGATAAAAAAATACTTAGATACAAATTATAAGGATTGTTCATCTTACTGTATGTGCAGAAAAATCTTCTTATGTATGAGCAGCTAAATAAACTCTTCAATTCGGATTTATAGTTTTGATTGCTTATTGAAATGATTCCTATATATTACCATTCAATAATTTTCCAATTCACGAATATGTGATTTCATTTGTAAGAAAAATTAAATTTAGAGTCATCCTTGTCTTTTTATTTCAAAAAAGATTAATTATTAAAAAATGCTTTATAAACTAAGATATAAAAACATACTTCTCATATATGTAGGTATAAAATTACATCTCGTAAGTTTTTGATGTTGATTTAACAATACACTTTATTTTTATTTTAAAGAATCATTAAGATTCTCCACTAAAAAAGAAATAATACCCTATTTCTTTTCCTTTATAGTGAAAACTGCTAATTTTTTAATTAATTACTAATAAAATTAATACTTGCTTCTTAAGAATTTCAATAGCATTTGTAGGAATCTACAACGTTCTTAGATACATTAAAATTTTATAATTTTAAATCGAGAATATATTATTCAAGCATATTTTTACTAATTAATTTAATCCTACAATTATTACACAAAATTGTTTAAAGTAGTTTATTTACTTTTAAGTTTAAAGAATACCACAAAAATAATTTTTCATTGAAAGATTAATGCCTTACAAAACATTTTTCTAGTACAAATATGAATGAATGAAAGTATAGTAATAGTATGATACATGAAAAAATTTAATATACGATTAGTGATTTCAGGAATGTACATTTGCCTTTATGAAAACTCACAGTTTTACGCTTTTAAAATTTTTAGTTTTCACTTTTCATTTGTTAAATATGAGAAATTTTTTCTCATATAACTTTCAGTAAAATAAATACTAAAATGCAAAACTACCTATTTGGAAATATTAATTGAATTTATTTAACGTCAAAAATAGGGCGTATACCTGCTTAATTGAAGTATTTTTGTAAGATTCTTTATTCAATTAGTTCATAATAATTTATTTTACTAATTGAATTTCAAATTTTTTGTGGGGGAAATTTAGCTTAAAAAAGAAATATTTTAAATTTATATTATACATAAATCTAAAATATTCTTTTTTTATACATATAAAAATTCATAAAATAAAGGAAACTATCTATAATGAGTAATAATTTATGAAATTACCTCGTGCTGTACCAAGTTCTCCATCAGAATGGGCCATTTTTTGAAAGGCAACCGGTGATGCTCCAAACGGAATTTTTAAATGTTGACCCAATATTGTTAAGCTCATATTTCTATGAGAAACGTCACGTAACAGTCTAGGCCGAATTCGATATCTAAGAAAATTTTTTTTTCAACATTAACTTCGTAATATATAAAGTTCCTTAGTATTCACTACGTATGTATAAATATATATATATATATATATATATATATTCTATAAATTTCATTTCTATTCTATTAAATATCATATATAAAGTAAATATAATTTAATATACATTTTTAATATGTAATGATAAATTATACTCTAAAAAGTGTTTGACATTTTGCAATCTTACGCTAAATACTTTTCTAAGCAAACTTAGATTCTAACATGTGGCAACCAAATACAAACAAAAAATAATAATATTTGGTAATCAAAATCGATAAAATTTCAATTTTATTAAATTTTTAGTACAAGGAATTACATTTTCTCACTAATTTATTAACAACTATTTGTTTCAACTTTATTTACACGAAATTTATTATTAGATGATATTATGAATAGTTATGTTACTAAAAATCTATATAAAATTCTAATTTTATAAATCTTATAACTATAATCTCACATTATTGAAGATATGGTATATATTTGGGGCAAAATTTTGGAATCTTTGAATATTAAATGCTTAATGTATGATACTGAATGGTCACAATTGTTAGTATAATTTAATAAGAAAACAAGCAGTGTTCCCCGCTTACCTTTTAAAGGCAAGTTCATTATCCCTTAGAGTTTGTTGCTCTCCAGCTCCACTGTTGTAATAGTCTCTGGAATGACTGTCCATGTACGTCGTCGCATATTCCTCATAGTCTCTGATACAAGTCATGTAAGATGAACTTAATCTGTAATGTAAGGCAAGCTTAAGTAAATCTCTATTGATCATATACTAAAATTGAAAAAATCTATTCTATACGATATCTAACGATTGTATAATATTTATATCAAAAATATCTCCTTTTATTCTTAAAAGTTTTAAGTATTTATACGCGTTCTAACATCTAAATCTATATACTTTCTTATTTAGGATTTGGCACCTTGTTTTGAATTTACACAACCTATTCCAACGATAGAAACATTTTGAGAAAATGTATTCATACCGAAATGTGCTAATATAAATTTCAACGTAAAAAGGATGTAAGATTACGCTACATTGTACTTTCGTAAAATTATCTTTCTACATTATTTTATAGATTAATTAAAATTTAGTTACCTTTGAATGAATCGATTTTCACTTCTGGATTTGGCTTCCTGTAATAAAATAATATTGCCATTACTTTGAAGCTTTACATGGTCAAAATATTAAATAAATATTTAAAGATTATATAATATTTCGAATGATTATACATCTAAAATTATTTTCTATAATATATACATTAATAATTATAAGCTAGAATCGATATACTATGTAGTGATTATTAAAAAAGCAGATTTACCTTAGACATATAGCATAACGTTGCTTGTAGAATGCAAAACCATATTCCAACTTCAAATAAAACAGCTCTACATTGATTTATTTTACACCTATAACATAGATAAAGTATCTTTAAAACTTTAAAAAAAGTGTTTCGAAATATCTAATATCTAAATGTGTTATGTGATGTGTATAAAAGCATCTCCTACTATACATCATAAATTATAAAAGTTATAAAATAATATATTTGTTTTTCGCATGTTTTTTTTTTTTTTTTTTTTTTTTTTTTTTTTTTTGTGTGTGTGTGAGTTTGATTTATAAAGTTTTTAATATTGGTATTATGTTTTTTACTACTTAGCTAGTTACATATCAATTCTGGTAAAGGCTTGGTTGCCTTCAGTTTTCTCTTTTTCCATACAAGAATGAAAAAAAATTGCCGACTAAATATTTTCCCGGAAGGCAATGTGTTTTAGTTACTTACAAAACATTACTAATTATTAAACGTTGCTCTATTTCTCAAGATACATTGACATGAATTCTCGGTGCTTGACCTGAGAAAATTTATCCACGATAAAAGATATATAGAAAATTTTACAGCTATCTAAAACTTGTGCCTCAAAAATTTAAATAAAACAGTTTCTTATATCCAAGTCCGTTGACTTTTCCTCTAAGCGAAATATTATCTGTAATTATTACAGTATTAAATTTCATTTCTTTTAATTTCGTATATTTACAAGTTTCTGATTAATACTCATTTGTAACTTCAAAAAATAAATTATTATTAATAATATATATATATATATATATATATATATATATATATATATATATGTGTGTGTGTGTGTGTGTGTGTGTGTGTTTGTAGTAAGGTACAATAAATTATATATTAAGAAAATTTTATTATTTCATCTATTAATAAAGATTGAAGTTGTAACAAATTACAAATTCAATTTTTTCAACAAGGATAGAAAATTCTTCATATTTATTTTACCTCTGCATCTTATCTTAATCAAGTCTAAACAAAAGCCCGCCTATTCCTATAAAATATCCAAGTATTAACAATAGTTGCTGTCAATATAGTGCATGCATTCAATGACTTTACATTTGTAACCTGAAAATTAAAAGAATATTTCCAATATTTATACATTGATTTAATATTACAATAATTTTCTGGCAAAAGAGCCTTTAATAGTTTTATTTTAACTTATTCAAAAAATTAAAAACTAGAAACATATATTTTTATGCTTTTCACTACTTTTAAATAATCTCAATTATTACTTAACTTTAATAATATATAAGAATATTTTATGTAATTATTTAATAATAAAATATTTTCATTAAATTTACAAATCCTTTTCTAAAATTTGAAAAAATGGTATAAAATATTAAAAAATTTACCTGTAATGTTATTCTGTCTTTAAATTAGATAAATTCTAATAAATTAAATTAATTTAAAACCCTTTATAATTATAAAAAACTGTAAAAGAAATAAATCAAATATAAAAAAAATTAGATAATTTTTTCCACAAATAATCAAGAGCTGTTGCTCTGGTCACAGTTATTTATATTTTTAATTTCCAGTATAACAATTATCTACCCAATTAGATTATTTTAAAGTAAAAGTGAAGGCAAGTCTTCCATTTAGTCAAAATTACGTTAGAAGTAATTCAGTCAGAAATTTGAAATGAATCATCTTATTTATTTGGAGCAGGAATTAATAAAGGGGAGAAAGATAAAAAATGAAAAGATAATGCAAAAATTATGAATTGAAAATAATATTCTTAGTTTTTAAAATCTCATAAGAAAAAATAATAGAAAGTAGCATTTCATAAAAAAAAATTAAAAATTATATAAAAGAAAAATATTAAAGAAAATATTATTTGTTCTGGATCTATTATCTTTATCTATACTGCATTTTTGCATTTTTTGTCCTATAAGACTTTCCTATATACTTTAATGATCTTAATGAATGGTATAATTATTCAATAAACGTCTGCATACCTAATAGTTTCATACTTATTTCTGAAAATAAATAATTTAACTTATTGGAATAGTTGTGACATGAATTACTTTTAAATAAGAATAAATGTTTCTATAGCTAATGAATTTCATAAAAAATTCAATTTATCACATCATGAAAAAATGTATATTCTACTATTAAATTTTATCTGTTATTAAGACTTTTCATGCATAATTAAACAATAAATAAGACCTTTTCTTCATTTTTTTTCATTATTTAACTATTTTTTTTTATTTCAGCACTGCTAACGCATTACAAAAGCAACAACGTCAATACTATTTATTATAAAATTAAAATCTGTTTCATTTAGTTGGTATTTCTATGAAGTATGTAAGAAATCCTACATAATAATTTGCAAATGATTTATAAAGATCACCCGATAAATATGTCTTTAAAATACATAACATATAAACATAATATGAAAAATTAAAATTTTCAGCAGTTAAATATATCAGGAAATATTTGTTATTTATTTGAAATTATTAAATTAAGTATAATGAGCAATTGTCGAAATGATATAATTCTAATATATTTATTTAACAAAAATATTTTAACAGGTTTAACTCGATAAATGGATTACTCTTAATTTTGAACAATATACGAGAGGTTTGAAAATATAAACAAAATTATTATTAATTATAATTTAGCATGTTTAAAAATAATATATAAAATATATCAAAATTAATATGAAAGGCATCAAAATAACTTACTTTTGTCTTGCTAATTTGTAGCGAATTTTTTCCATCAATGTCGTGAAGAGAAAAAGAGTTATGGGCCTGAAAATTGATATTTATATGTAAGAGCATATTCGTTCTCCAATTATTTTCATTTCCGATTAATCTGTTGTTTTACATATTTCCATTTTCCTATTCCTGTAAGGCAAGCTTTCCTGTGGATGACCCACATCCCACAATGCTGCGACCCCATTCCTTTCATCTTCCCTCATGAGTGTGCATTATAGTATACCCTAGTTTTTAATTAGAGTGGGCGAAAAAAATAACGGTAGTATGTGTGTGACAGTTTTGATAATGAAATTAATATCCTTCTTATTTGTACATATACGTATAGTAACAGCGAATGAAAAATTCTCGGTTATCAGAATGAATCGTAGTAAAAATTTCTCCTGAGCGCAAAATACTTAAAACATTAAGTAAAATATAATATAAATTTGGCTTAATCATTTTTTGGAGATGATGATATTGTCTTCCGTATTATTTCCGAGCATTGATGTCAGATATAACAATGTCTTATGTAATATTTCGCTAAAATAATGCAAGTGTCATCTAGAATAATTTCATATTATTTCTATGTCATCATAAGCATTGAATACATGCTCTGAATGCAATTAAACATATTGAAAAAATTTTTTATAATAATTTATAATTTTAATTTAATCAAGGAACGTAGGCTTTGTTTCTTTAAAGAATACTCTGTAGAAGATGAAAGTTTACAATTAAAATATATTTTTTAACTATCCATGCTGTACTTCTTAACTAAACAAATGGTACAGTTTGTATTGATTTTCCTATAATATACAGGGAAACTTTTTAAATGTAAACTTTTATTTTTCATGAATTTTTGAATTTAATACGACTAATTTATTTCAAATTTCTGACATTTATATGCTAATTATGTAACAGAAATTTATTAATCTCTATAATTGATTTTATAAAGTATAATATTTTTACCTATTTTCATTCAAAGTAATATTATATGTAGGACTATACTTTTAAAAATGTTTCTTTTTTTCGTACATGATATATATTTGCAGTTTATGTATTCTTTTGTTACAATATTTGCAGATTTTTTTTTCTTTTGCAAGTTTTGAATCTCTAATAAGAATTTCATTAATTATTCATTTAAAAAATAACTTAAATTCATAATTAAGACATGTTTCTCATAAATTACATATACATTTTTTTTTTTTTTTTTGAACGAAGATGAAAAATGCAAAACACTGCATAAGCTTCTAAAAAAAAAATCAGTTGCAAAACTTCTTCTAAAACAATAGTATGCATTTTCTTCTATTAAAACTAGCAATTTTATAAATTTTTTTCACTTTCAGATGGATGATTCTCATTTTTATGGCAGTATATTCGACTGAACAAGTGTTAACGATCAAGTTACATTTAGAAGCCATCTTCATATCCATCTGAGTCCTCATTTGTGAGCAATCTAAAAAGAAATAAAATGAAATGAGTATTATTATTATCTATACATTAAAAGTGGAACATGAAGCATGTTGTAAGAAAATATATCTGTAATAGATTCTAACAACTAACAATAGATGGCGTTAGTGCCCTGTAGAGAGAACTAAAAAAATACACATTAAGACAATAGAGAGTAGAGAGAGACCTGAAGAAGGAAGACGAACCATCCGATTCTTAAATGACCTTGGTTATTGTTAGTTTCGTACTAGTAATAGCTTTGTTTGTTATTAATTTATATTTTTTTGTTTGCATTTGAATGTGTATTGTTGTAACTTGTAATGAATCTGTTTTAATTATGTTTGTATGTAATAAATGTTTTTTTTTTTCTTTTGTCTTATTTTTCATTTTTCTTCCGTTTGATATATCTATACGCTTCGATAACTTCCTTTATAACAAATGCAAAAATAATCAATAATTAGTTAATTTATATACAAATTGAATGCACTATTCAACAATATGGTAAATAAATAGACGTAATTTTGCAAATAAGAATTTTAAACAGAAAGAAAAATGGAGTAGAATCAAAAACATCATCTTGTTAGGTATCTAAAGAAGCAATGCGCTATTAAATTTAGCAATTGAAAAATGAAGATTGATCTTATATAACTGTATTCAAAAGCTTTACAGAATTTCAAAGGGGTTGCAATCCTAAAAATTATCCTAAGCCCATTCATTATTGGAAAACAACATTCCATGTAAAAACCAAAGTACGAAATTTTCTTCAGAAATTCAGGATTGATCAAATCCATCAATCTAGAAGAGCAGAAGAGAATCATAGCTATATAATGAACGATCTAAAGTCTTCGATAAATTCTTCAATAAAAGATGATGGTCAGTGAACTCACGTAATATTACCATGTAATATTGCATCTTTTAATTCACTCAGGCATTTTTAATTTATTTTTTGATTTACTCAGATTGAAAGTTGAACTTCTTGAATAAAAATACGTCAAAATGGTTGAACATTCCCTCTTACCCACCTGATTTAGTTATATGTAAATTTTATCTACATTTTAATTTGTAAAAAATCTACGAGACTGTTATTTTTATTCTAAATATGATATTGATGGGGATATAAATTTATTTTTAATTGATTCTAAAATATGAATGACTTGAGATATTGAATATTTGAAAAATTCGATTACAGAAATGCATTTATGCTACATCGCATTATACTTTGGACATAGAGTTTAAAAACCTAAATACGTTTAAAACATTACAGACTAGATCTCGCTGATAAGCGTCATCTAGTTAGTTTTGGAATTTTAGGCTTGTATAATAATCAGAAATATATATACATGAACTTATTCTTAACTTATAACTTTAATAAGTTAAGTAAAATGATAACTTATTTAAGTTATAAATTTATGAGATAGTTTTGAAAAGAAACATGAATGCGATGAAGGAAAATCCTTTTTCATAACAGCTCTAAATATGCATGAAAATAATTTAATAAGATTACAACAGTAAGTACAAATTTATAAGCTGAAATAATTTTGAAAATAGAAATTAGTTAATTAAAAAGATTCAAAGTTTTTAGTTGGTTCAATATTCAACTACTCACAAAAGAATCAAGGATTTTTTTTTTAATTCATGGAAATGCAAATGAAGAAGAAATATATTATTATTTAATTTTATTGTTAATTTTACATGTATTTGATTAATCTATGCTGCTAATTTTAATGAGATGCTCGTTTTTATTTCCTTTTTTTTTTTTTTTTTTTCTCCATGACATAAATTTTTCCTTCCTACTCTTGACATTGAGATGAACTGCTTATGCCAAATTTATTTATTTGACAAGTTGACGCATAATATTGGAATAAAAAATAGGTTGCGGAAGGAACTAAACACCCTTTCCATCTCTAAAACTCAAAATAGAACTGATGGCATCTGTTGTCACCAAATCTGCTTCCGATTACAATTATGAGGTGAATATGTAACAACCCACTATCTCGGATGTATTCTAATTTTGTTACTGTCTTATATTAACGCTTCTATTTTCACGACATTATTAATTACATTATTACATGAATACATTCTGCTTACAAAATTTCTCTTTCTCTCTCTCTCTCTCTCTCTATATATATATATATATATATATATATATATATATATATATATATAT
>JAPDSC010110898.1:541005-578634 GCA_026290005.1 Latrodectus geometricus | reverse complement strand
TTTTTTTTGTGGTTGCCAAACACAGTATTTAAACTGTGGTCACCTCGTTTGAGGATGACCTAATTCTGACACAAAGCAGTTATTTTCATGAAATAAATCTGAAACAACTCACTTGGTATAAGAAACTAGCTTTCTATCATCATACTCGATTAAAATATAGAAATTCAATGATTTCTAAATTCATGTTTTTTAATATATTGTGCTTCAAAATCTATTTATCAAACAAATTGTAAGTGTGAATACGTGCAGAGTATAAACGAAGTAGAATTATGTAAATTTATGCAGAAGTAGAAAGGACTCTAACAAACACATCTTATACAAAGAAATATTTATTAAAAACATTTCTAAAATTGAAACTAGACAAAATACATTGATGACATCAACCAACTCGGCCTTTTTCCTGACACACATTTTTAGGTATTGTTGTACATGTTCATGGTTAAAATTATTAGTTATCAAAGCAAAATACATATGACTCTTACATTAATGCGACTGAAGTTTTACTCAGTTGCCAACACAAATGATTAAAGTTTTTATAATATTACTTTTTTGTCTGAATACTTATTAAGTTATGAATTTTGATGTTTTATAAAAATTTTTATTAATTTTTGTATTATTACTTATAAACCAAAAAAAAATAATAAAATAAATATTTATACTTTAGGATTTTTAAAATATTCTGTCATAGGAAAACTTTTGAAAAAGCTGTATAAACTTTTTTCATTTGTTTGTGTTTTATCTGTTTCATTTCCAATAAATACAGGTGATTTCCTGCGTATCTGACTTTCAACATCGCATGAAAATCTCTTCATAGTAAAATTGTCAAATAAGTTTATTGGAATGTAGATTTTAGAAATTAATACTTTTGGTTTCAATCAAATGATTTCACAATGGAAAATATAATCTTATTTCATTCAAGAACGAAATAATTTAAAAAAATGCTAAAGTGCTACTCAATATTTATTAGAGATATTACTAGAGATTATTATAGTCTTTAATAACAGCTAGTGTTTCAATAAAACAATTAAAGTAGAAGGCAGCATTCAACACGATTCTCTTTTCAGATTAATATCTAAATCAATAAAAAATAGAATAATAGGCTTAAAAGAAACCCATTTTCATAGTAAATAGTTTTCTCCTTTTGGTTTCAAATAAGAAATCACTATTAACATTATCATTATCAGAAATAACATGTTTTGCTTGAGCGAATCCATAATTTGGTAATAAGATTTTAATCGCAAGTAATTTGATATTTATAAATTACTAACATACAAAAAGATAGTAATGATTTAAAAGTTCCATTTAATATATGTAACATGTAAAATCAGGTCATTAACAATTGTTATCAAATTGATCTCTTAAAAGAACGGTTCATTTAATTTTTGTCCCATAATTTAATAATTTTATGTATAAAAGGAAAATGATGTTGTGTGTATGAATAATAAACCTATTCTTTCAGTTTTAGATAATTCCTTAGTCACTTATTAAATTTTTAATAATAATGAATAATTTTTACTTATGTGAAGAGAAATAATTTCACTGAAGTTTTTTAAGCCCACCATTCCCTTAAATTTGATGGCAAATTTAAAAAGGAGAAACTTTTTAATGAATTTATTGGATAAAAAGTTTTTAATTATTTGGAACTTTAATTTTTTATTTTTAATTTAAATGAATTTTTTCATGCGTTTAAGGAAATGAACTCATTTTTCATTGGAAAACTTGTATAATTTGTTATTAAGCACACGATTATTAAAATGTATATTACACGTTATAAAAACAGTAAATGGCTGTGAATGATGAAATATTTTCTCAGAATGATGGTGTAACTGAGGAACATTATCAGGTGTTCGTCCTCTACCATAATGTCGCCATGTGTTCCACCAGAATAGGAAATGAGGCAAGCGAAAACGACTTTGATTTGAACCTGCGATTCTAGGCAGTTTCGCAGTCCGATCGTTTGTCATATTACAAAGGCTAATTGAAGTCATTATTCAAATCCAGGAACAAAAGCAGATATCGTCTGGGAATACCATTTTCTGAAACGAATGCAAAGACTATTTGCCTAGTCTGCCCGACATAACCAGCAGCAACTGAGGTGAAACGGATAAGACAAAAGGCAAAAGGGTACACTTAAAACACAATGGGACCAAAAAGTGTTGCAACCTTGGGAAGTATACTTTCTCCTATTGCAGTTCAAACAAAATAATATTATCCATTAGAATTCTTTCTCAGCCCACGCCACGTGATCGAGAGAGAAAAGAACGATTTTGAATTGAATTGTGCTGATATGATCCGAAGTATCATTTACAAAGCAATAAAATAAAATGTGGAAGGATTTTGGCGTTGAATCTAGTCGCCGCAGCTCTAGCGTGGTCCATTAAGTGCGTGCATTATGATCTGTTAAGTGGCGTAGGCATCGCTGAGTCGATGACAAACTTTATGCGTGACTGCATTTTGATTCACTTCTTGTTTTTAACGCTACAATTTAAAATGAATTTTCGAAAAGCCATTAAGCTAGTTTGTAAGCATTTTTGAATATTTATTTCTTGTATTTAATGAATCATAACAATACCTAAAGCATTATTTTAGAGTTTTTAGAATAAATTTAAAAAACTTATTTTATTAAGAAAATTATTAAAAAAAACTTATTAAGAAAAAATAACTTTATTAATAACTTTAAATTCATTACTTCTAATGATTCGAAGTTGCTTAAAATAGCCGTTCACTATATAATTTTGAACCATAGTCAAATGATGAAATGAGCACATAAACTTTACATTTTTCATGTTCTAATTACATTAGACATTTATTAGCAGAATGACATTGCGTCACACAACAAGTTAATTAGAGCTCTAGATTTTGATGAATACTAAATGTGTTCAACACCATAAAATAAATAATTTTTTTAAATTCACACACAATCAAACGTTATTCACAAAATCAAAATATTTTTAGAATATTATTTTAAACACATTGCTTATGTGAATATATAACAAATCTTAAGATTTCAGATCAATAATAAAATATTTTATTTTAGTAATGTATAGGTAATAAAACAATGTAGATTTAAAAATTCATACTTTTAAAACAATTTTAAAAGTAATATTTAATAAAATTTGAAAGAATTTTTATATTTTTATTTACTTTTTGTAAAATTATTTTTTATGAAGATTTAGATATCACATTCAGTTCCTTTTTCTATAATCAATTGTATATCAATTTTGTTCATTTTTTCCCTTTGTTGATGAAATTCCAAAATTTTTTCAAGATTGCTAATGTATATGATTTCAAACATACAAAATTGCTTAAAATATACTTTCGGACATTTAAAATCAGAACTTTTTAAGATTGTATATTATTTCAAGAATTGGGGCGCAAAAGGTCCTACCTAGGACCTTGTGCCTATAAATTTCACACAATCAATCATTAAAGATTTGAACCTTGTAAAATCTTTTAAATATTATCGAGAAAGAGCTTTTTTTATTTATATAGAAAGCTTTTAAAGAAAAATAGAAAAATTAATTCACATTAAACTTTTACATTTGTCTCAAAATTTTCCAAAGCTTCAAGAAATATTTATCTATTATGAATAACTTATTTTATCGATTAAAAATCGACAGTTTACTAAATGTAGAGATTTTTAGAAAGCTTAAATGTTCTGAATCAGGGATTAAACCTTTTCTCGGGTTAGCACCATTATGAAACTTAAGATTGCAATCTAGAACTCCATTAGTTCCGTCTCACTCTATCACCTATTTAACAAAACATCTGGTAACACGAATTAATAAAGTGAAAATATTTTTAACGGAAAACACTGTAACAAAATATATATATTTCACATTCAACATAATTTTTTTAAATACATAGCTCCAAATTAACTGATCGTTATCATAAAATTTATATTTCTAACGGAATTTACTCTTTATGAGAAACATTTATACTTACAGTAAAATATCCACTTAATGAAAATCATGAATAAAAATACTTAAATGTTTAAAATCACGAATAAAAATACAATCTTAATAAAATTAAAAAATCTAAATACAATCTTAATAAAATACTTAAAATCACGAATAAAAATACAAAGTTAAATACATGCTTGAAAATGCCGCATTACTTTTCTGTAAATAAAAGAGAGTTTTCTTGAACGTGTCTCTTTGTTTTCATTAAAATAGCCATAAATTTTAAATAAACTATTTTCCATACACATTCAAGTTTGTACTATTCATCAACATATTTTTTTGCTGCACCATGTATAATATAAACTTGATAAACACTGCTTATGCATAAAATAAGTGCGGTAATTATATTTAACGATGTTTTTATGTAAAATAAGAATGCTGTTATATATGCATAAGGTTTAGTATATATATAAAAAAAAATCAAAATTACAACTGATATTATCTTGATTAATTCAAAAAAGGTGATCACAAATTCCATTCTGGATCCCAATCCTTTATTACATTTTTTATGAAATAAAACAATATATAAACTTTTACAGTATGGATGTAGTACACTTACATATTTGAGCTGAATTTTCAAATATGTAATTTTACTAAATCAATCACTTTCAATATATGCATATACTAATTCTATAATAAAATTTCAAAAGTGAATGTTTTGTATTTTTACTTAAAGTATCAATTTGCAGATGAAAAAAAAGAGAAGAATTTATAATTTTTCAATGCAACAGATATCACTCGTAAAGAATTTTAACTAAATACACTTCTAATAATCGTTTCTAATGGTATTCTAATGTTGCAATAAATCTTTCCAACTTGTTTGGAAGCAGAGTAAATTTTTGAGTTTCAAACTGAATCCAAATGATTGACAGAAATGGTTATATTTAACTGCTTGACTGATTTAAGCTATTTCCGAAACAATTACATCTATTTTAGAATTTTTCGTTGCGATGGACTGCAAATTGGTTAGATAGACTCATTAATTGTGAAATAGATAGTAACTCTCTACTTTATTTTTGCTTTTCTATCAGTCTGTATATTTAATATATCGTATTGTTAATACACATCTAAATCAAATTTTAAAAGCACTTTAAAAATTCATCTAATATTAGTCTTGTCCTCTTGAGAACTATAATTTTACACTAAACATTCAAAACTTTTGTTACACAAACTTAATTCCCCGTAATTTTGCTTATAGAATACATAATTTATTTATTGAATACCATTCATAAGTGAAACATATTGAATACAAAAAATATAATTATACTATAAATAAATATAAAAAAAGACGAATATTTTGATAAAAATGATAATTTTTTAAATCAAACATCCAAACATATAAGACGTCTATCTTAATTATTTTAAAGCATTAAAGCTTCATCTAGTTATTACACTAATCATGAAATCACTTCAGTTTGTTACATCTCTTTAAAACAGCCCTTCTAAGTGTAGCTTTAGAATTATTTAATTGAAAAATGATTTCTAAAATTTGTTCATATTTGACAACAGGATGTACCTCTGAACTGTAACTTATCAAGGATCTAGCAAGGACTTCTTCCGCTGTTTTTGTCGTGGTGAATAACGTTTCATGACTTAACTCGCCCTCTTTACCCTGAAACTTCGTTTAACTCTGATTGGTGAATACGGCCGTTAATCTATTGCTAAAATGTCCATACAATTTAACAAATTCACATGACTCTTTCTCTGTGTACAAATAATGATTTCTTAATGACAAGTATTATAGCGATAGCGCATAACTCAGAGATAAGAATGATGTTCTATTTGACATCTTGTTTAAACACTATCGTCAACGTTAAGGTATTTCCAATAAAATATTTGTAGACTCCTTATAGTTTGTGATTTTACCTATAATCTACAATATCAACCGGGCCTTTTATAATTATAAAAATTTATAGTTTAACATGACTAAAAATACTTCCATATATTCTCGCAAAGTTTTATTCAAAAATATAAATTTATTTATTATTATAATTTTTCTGTTGTTAGACAATATTCAGAATTAAATATAAATTTTTAAATCATACCACTTTAACATAATATTTCAAGATCTAAAAGAATTCAGCATTTGCTTTTTATAACAATCAAAGATTTCTCCAAATTTACTAATTTTTTTCCAAAATCAAATTATTAGTAAAGGATTTTATTGATATAGATCACATATAGATAATTTTGGGTTATCTTTTTTTAAGCAGTCTATGAAGATACACTTTCAAGCATATAGAAACAATTATAATAAATTGATGAAACTGGTATTTAGATCACTGAAATAAGAAAAAGAAAGAAAGCTTGATCTAAATCACTTTTCAACAAAAATTTGAACCATCAAACTTAAATTTATTTATACATGCATCATTTCTACTTCTTCCTATAATAAAAATGATTCCAAATTGTCCAATTACCATTTAAATGTTACTCCCACTAAAACAACCGATCGCCGAATAGCAACTTTCTCCCAATCCCCCACTCTCCTACAACTAAAGTAGAGCAATGGACAGAAAAGCACAGAAAACTTGCGCAAATGATATTCAAAATATTTCTGTGGAAAACTTTTCCTTTTCGGTTTTATTACTTCTAAATTACCAGAGGAGCAATTCATGAAATGGAACGCAAAACTAGAAATATTCCAAAAGTACCGAGAATGCCGGTTGAGAATGCGATCGAGGAAAGATAAAGTGTAACTGGGTGAAAAAAATTTGATTCAAAGGAGGAAAGTAATAGAATTTTCTTCGTGCCGGTTATTAATTATCTTTTTTTTTTATACCTCCATCAAAAATACTAGAAAAGAAACAAAGTTATTCGAGATGCAAGAGATGGATTCTTATATTGTATGAGACAAATATAATTACTGCGAAAAAGAGCAAAATTAAATAAAAATACCAAAATCGCTAACAAAAAATTGCATTTTTTTTTTATTTACAAGGTAAAAGATAGCAATGCCTTATTTTTTTCTTCTCTAATTTGGCTTACTTACAGTTATTATCGGGAATCAAAAGGTATATTCTGTAAATCAAGAATACTTGTTTACCATAAGATAAAATTTAATATAATTGTCTAAGTCATCTATTAAAAATAATTACAATGTCAAAAATATAGCTAAAAATGAGTGGCTTTTATGAAAATGTAGTGTCAAAAATGTCTTATGCTACAAAGAAAGTTGTTTTTAAAATAAAAAATCATTTTTATTCCAAATGGGGAAATATAAATAAAGGAATTGCTACATATTTTTAGCATTTTTTAATTAAATTGAAAAATAGAATACAAGAAAAAGTAAGATACATTTTCTTCAATATTAATTAATTCTACTTAATATATTTCTAGCAAATTTAGAAATAAATTTTCAATTTTTCAAATTTTTGGTCAGTTTATTTTAAGGGAAAGTAATATTTCAAATATCTTTAGATATTTGATTTTTTTGGATTATGTTGTAAATATGGAACATAGCATATGATAAATACAAAAAAAATATTACTACAAATCTTTTAATGTATTTCTTCATTTATATATAACTACTTTTTTATAAATCTATTAAGTATATAAGTAAATCATTTTTAGAAATTACAATTTAGTTAAATAATTGTGAAAACGAAGGCTTTTGAATATTTTCATACATTCGAAATTAATATTAAATATATCTAACTCTAACTACCATTTAAAAACGGAGTTGTAATATATACATCTAAATAGAGTGAGATTTCGAAAAACTAAAATTTATATATGTTTAATCATATCTATATTTGTGGAAATTATATTCTAAAATATCATAGGTGGGCAGATTTAGTTCGTTTATATTTTGTAATATTATTTTCATCTGGCTGATTGAAATAAAATTGTATGTGACATTGATATTATTTTCTATAAAATAATGACTTCCTCTTATTGTGCTTTTTTTTAAACAAAAATACTTTTGTAAAAAATGCCTCAATGAAAGTGTAAAGAAGATAATCAATTCAACGGATTATAATTTTTATAAAATGTTATACCAAATTAAGTCATGAATTGGCATCTTTTTTTTCAGTGATTTACATTATTCTTTTTGACATTATGTTATGTTTTAATAATATGAAGAAAGAGGATTCTTAAAAATTAACTTGTTTCATCATTTTTACCACACTGCAAACAAGTATTTTTCAGCTTTAAAAATGATTGATTTAGTGTTTTGATTTTATTTAGTGCTTTGAAATATTTTCTCAGTTTTAGTTAAGTAGAATCCCATAAAAGCAAAAAATAAATGTGGATTTTAAAATATGTGAAATGACTTCATTTTTACAAAGCATTCTCTCGCATTGCAAAAGATACGGTTTGCTGATAGATTTTTCGAAAAATGGCAATTAACTATGAAAAAGCTTTTTCCAGAAATCAAGTAAGATTAACTAGTGAGTAAGATTAACTCGAATGTATGAAAATGATCAAGTAAGATTCCAGAAACTAAGAAATGGAAACAGTAATTTATTTAGATTTTTATTCTTATTACGCTTATGTTAATTTTTTTCAATAGCTTTCAATAAAATGTGAGAGGCTAGGACCGTTTTTATTGATTAGGATAAAACATATTTTTTAAAAATATTTCAAAAAAATAACATAGTAAGAATTATAAAGCTTATGTGTTTAATCAAAAAAAGATTTTTGTATTTAAAAATAAAAATTATGTCTTTTATTATGCAAAAGATATAATTTTTATCTTTTAATAATGTCTTTCAAATTAAATTTTTCAATTTCAAAGATCCGTGTCTTCTTAATGATGTAAAGCCAACTATAATTGAAATATAATTTAAGCTGAAGTATAATATACGGAGAAATATATACTAAATCATACACACATTAATATAATTTTTATTAACTGAAATTAGGCTCCATTGTTGTGCATTTTAAAAGCTGTTGTTGATTAAAATACGAATGAAATTCTTAAAAATGAACATAATTTTTAAATTACCTATTTCATTCCTTTAAAAATAATTTCAAACCAAAATATGTGTTCAAATTGTTATTTTTACTGACATCAGTAAAACCGAATAGTTGAAAAAAATATGTTATTTTTGAGAAATATTTTTATCAAATACATACATATACAAATATGAGGGGTAAACATATTATATATATGTTACAGTTCTGTAAGCCTGTAAAATGTTTCAAAAATCGAATTGAAGTGTTAATCTAAAAACGAGTTTGGTAAATCTTATGTAAGTTAAATACATTAAGTAATAATTTTAAATTAGAATATTATTCAATACAAGTACTTCATTTAAATTTTATTTTTCATTTAGGACTTAAGATTTTGAGTTCAGATCTCTCTTAAGAATCAAAGGAAATTCTTAAAAATCAAAAGAAAGAATCATTCCAGTTTTGGAGTTTACTATTTTAAAGTATATTTTTATTTACAACTTTTATTTGGTTATTGTTGATCAACTTAAACAAGTAAGATAAAATGTGTAAAGATAATACAAAAAGAAAAATATTATTATATCTTTACAAATAAAAGTCACTAGTTTAAGAAAAAATGCGTCACTCAGAGTTATTTATAAAATTCGCATTATTTGTTACTTGACGGCCAATTTTCATTATATTCATATTCCTATTCATTTAAAATAAAAACTTGAAATAAGGAAATATTTTTAAATTCAGGGAATAACATCAATCTATAATTCGAAAAAAAAAATTGTAGATCAAGAAACACCAACAAGCATCTTCTAATTATAAGGGAAAACTTTATATGTAATTTTATTGTAACAGTAAAACGCTAAAAAATTCGACGTAGTCACGGTACGAAATATTTAGACAAAAAATTCTCTATTCAGTCAAATTTTCCTGGTTTCCTTTGATTGTCGCATGATCAAAAACATGTGATGAAATTTAATAACTGTTGCCAACAGACACTAGTTAATCTTACTTGATTTATACGGATATTTTTTAGCACCTCAGGCAGGAGATAACCTTGATTTCCAACCCACTTTTCCAAACTGAAAAAGAAGTTTTTCTGCAGACGATACGGTTCGATGAAACATAATTCTGATCAGGTGTTTTGCTGAAAAGAGGATTTAATATTCTTTATTAAGAACGCAGATTAAATGAATTATTATTTTTGTTTTCCAATAAGTGTAAGCACATTTCGAACCCTTTTAATACTAATTATGAAGTAGAATGATAACCGGACTTAATGTAAAATGACATAAATACACTACAAGCAAGAACTAAATTCTTAATTTGACAAACAAAACAAGATAATTCTTAAATATTGAAATAAATGTTTTCACTTTTCTGGGTTAATCTTCTGTAATATTTTAATATTATTTAATAGAAATATCCACAGAAACAGATGTCATTTTTGACAAGAAAAGGATTTTTTTAGAGAAGGCTTTATTTTAGAAAAGGTTTTATTTATCGTTTAGAAAAGGTTTTATTTTAATTAATTAGTCCTTAAAATATCTAACTAGGACACAGACCTTAGTTATAAGATATTTTAAGAATTAGTACAATATTTTTTTCTAACATTTCTGAGCTCCGTAATTCAAATTTTAACAGCAATATTTGAAGTCCAAAGCATAAAAATTACTGTTAAAAGGTTAAAGCTGAATATATCATGTTTATGGTATCATAGATGCAATTTTTACCCCAGTGGAAAAAAATTTCAAAAAAGGTGTCTCAAATTAAAATTTTTTCATTTTTTTTCTTGTACCTATACTACAATTTCTTTTCTTAGATATGAACAACAGAATTGGCTTTGATTTTTCTACATTTTCTAATATAATTTTTCTTACGTATATGAAATAAATTAGGTATTTTTAAACATTTTTAATTAATAATTCAATGAGAGAAAATCATAAACTAGCAAATAATCTTGTTGGATAATGACCCCAGTATCATTTGCGGCTTTACATGGCAAAATAGTTACCATAATGAAATTCACTAATCTTTGTCTTGAAAATTTCATGAAAAATTTCCATAATTAAATTTCTATTTCAATTTTTGTTGAACACTTTACTATATTGACTTTAACACTTGGACACGAAGTTAATTTTATAAAATTAACTTCATGTCAATAAAATAAAATGAATAAAAGTACTTCAAAAATAATTATTTCCTTATCCCTTTACCTTTTTTAAATGTCTTACTAGAAATAAAAATTATACTTAATAGATGTAGTTATAAAAATTAAATCCTTATGAAGTAAATTTCAGAAATTTGCAGACATACGATATCATTGATGAATATCACCCCATATCAATCTTCTTTGTTGTGTAATTTATGAAGTACGTAACAAATAAGGGTATTTTTATATGGTAACGCTAGATATGTTACCGTGAAAGACCGAAATCAGAGAATGTCGACATTCACCGGTGAATGTCAACACATACCAAAAACGTTGGTGAAAGACCGTACAATTGATTACATTTCTTGCACTTCCGGACCATCGCCGGTATATGTCGACAATCACAGACAAGCTTTGGTGGAATTTGAAAATATGATTAAAGAGCTCGAAAAGGAGATAATAGAAGGCCATTCCCGGGCTTCCCTTTCCCCCACAGCATTTAATTTGTTTTTAATTTGTTTGTTGTCAGGTTTGTCCCGCGGGTTAAAAATCCTCTACACTTCCTCTACTCACCGTGATTGGTCACTCCTCCTTTCTAAGAGAGGCGATAAGTTACGTCACACATGTGACGTTTTTCACGCCTGAAATATTGAGATAAGAAAATGCAAATCTGCATTTCTCCTCTCCGGATTCGGAGAGATGAAACGCATATTCAAGATTCACCATTAGTGCATTGTGGATGTCGATATTTGCCGGTGTAAGTGAGAAATGAGGATATCTAGCAAATATTTCGGACATACACCAAGCGACTACGTGAATGTGGACATTCACCAGCGAATGTCGACATTCTCCAGATTTCGGACTTTCACGGTAACAGATATACATATTTCTACAGACACTATTAATAATGAAGTCGAAGAAAGCCCTATCAATAATTTGTTTTTCTTTTAATGATATTATAAAAAAATATTTAGAGGGGGTGATTTTTTTCCCAATGGTACATTTTAGATTAATGAGCTGAAATAACTTGAATTCTTAGTTTTTTATCATAAATCTTTCGAACTTCAGAGCTTCAAAAGGGAAAATCGGAAATTATAAATGAATGAATTCAAATATAAATATCATTCTTACATGCAAAATAAATAATAAATTTTGCAAACAGATTCGGTTTAAATTTAATAGTCATTAAGAAAAAAAGACTAACTCAGAAATATTATTTTTCTTAATTAAGATTTTAAGCAAAAATTTTGATTAAATTTTTTATTGATTCAAGTATTACGTTTGTGCATAAGTAATTTTTGATTTAATTGTAAAATTAAAGAAAAAATCCATAAATGATCAATTTAAAATCAATCATAGATTTTAAAATTTCAAATTTTCCCATTTAAAAATATAAGAATTATTTTTTTAACTTTAACATACTTATATAGTTGTTTTAAAAACCAAATTGTAAGCAAATTCAAAATTTAAGATAACTTTTTCTACTTTTAAATTGTGAAATTAAAAATTGAACACACATAATCTACAGTTGTAAACTGAAAGCTAATTTTTTAAAAACTTGAGCTTCCAATTATTATTATATTAGGTGATTTTTTTTTAATTTTCTGTTAGCTATGTAGGCAAAATTGTGTAACAAATATTCTAGAGTATAACAGAAGAAGGAAGAAGAAAATGAATTAGTTATCAGATAAAGTCATAAAAATTTTAGAGATGATTAAAATTATTAAAAGACATTTTAACGATTTCATAATACAATTAAAATTGAAACTAAATAGAAAAAGGAAGTTTTGAAATTTAAAAAAAAGAATTAAAAAAACAATTAAATTTAAGCTTTCAATAATTCAAAATTTTCTTTTCTATGGGAGAAAAATGTTACATTTTAAGACCAATACTTTTTTGGCTGATTTAATAGATTTTCAAAATTAATCAAAAAGGTGGTTAAAATTTTCAATAAATAATATGTAAATATGTTAACAGATCTATATATTTTTGGAAAAAATTACGGAGGAAAGCAAAAGGAAAACATTCGATATAAATTTCGTTCAATTCAAGTGATATAAAGTTTACAGTAAAATAAAGCCTATCGAGAAAAAATTTAAAATATATGGAGGGTGACTGTGTCACACAGGATTTAAAAAATATATAATTCATTAACAGAAAAATGGATTATACTACACGCTTAAATATTTTGAAAGGAATTTTGCATAATACTAGGGTAAGTTTCGCTTCTTTTAATGATTTTTAATTTATGATAAACAATGACGGGAGATACCCTCTTAATGCAATGAATTTTGAATTTATATAGCAATATTAAAATACTTCCTTCATTTCATGCTGCTAAAATCCTTTAAGATACAAAGAGAAAAAATAATATAAAATTTATAAAAATTTTGTTTTAACAATGTGTATCTAAACACGAAGAATAATAAAAAAAAAAGCTCATGCTAAATTATGAAAAAGTTAGAAAAATAAATAAAAAAAGCAATCAAAGAATGTTTCCTCAAATCAATAAAATAACCAATAAATAATTGGATTATATTTAAGCATTTTGTGAGCCTTTCTTTTAAAAGAAAATAAGATAAAGTGAAACAGATGAAAATTATTTTAAGATGTTTACATTTAAATCAACAGCCTTTTGCCTTATAATTACTTTTTTCCTCTGATATTTGGTCCTTTCTGTATTTGTTGATTTGATCCAATTATATATATAAAAAGTTTTTTAAACATATATTCGATTTTAATATCCGTAGCGTTTGTAATGCAGTTTCATCATTTTTATGAATGTTTATTGCTACTAAAATCAAAGTAAGCAATCTAAAATACAGTTCAACCGAATAATTAATGACGAGCATTAGTATTCTGAAATTAATTAACATTTTATTTCTTAAATTCTTGGGATGTCTTAGAAATGAGTTATAAATAGGAAAATGAATTAAAAACACTAATAAAAGTAAATGCAGTTGTAAGATATATATACCATGAACAACTTTTGCATGTATAATTCTCAGTAATTCATGCATTTTTAAATACTAAAAATAATTTTTCATATCAAGATATTCTATATTATTTGCAATTCACTCATGTGAATTTCATTATTTAATGGAGAGAAAATGAAATATTTAGAAAATGCTGTTCTCCCAATGAAAATCTTAAATAAATGCAGGATAACTGTCAAAAAAAAAAAAGAAATAAAATATGAATTTTAATTATTTATATTAAAAAGAATCCAAGGAAAGAAACTAATAAAGTATTCAAAATATTTAATAAGATAAACAGATTTCATTTTACATGGGGATAATTCCTGAGATTCTTTTGCCAGATTAAATCTAAATCTCATGGATGTTAAAAAGCAAAACGTTAATGCATTTTAATTAAATTGATTTATTCAATGAGAAAATCACACTCACTTGGCAATGTTATTCTCCCGAAAAAATTCAATTTTAAATCCATTTCGTTTCAGGAATATAAATAAATTTTATACCTATTTATCTCTTTGAAAGCAAAAAGAAATAAATTTATTATCTCACTTTTAATCATTTGTTTCGATAGTGTCATACATTCACATATTGTAAATAAAACGATATTTTTTTTAAGTTTTCTTATTTGCATTAAATTTTTTTAATTTGTATATAGTCATTTTTATTTATATTAAGTCGCAGCATCTTTTTCATTCTTAATATATATAAGTATATATTCTTAATTCACACCCCCTTAATGCGAAAGTTGACAGTAATGACCCCAAAATTAAGTAGAATTATACCACTTATTATAGTTAAGAGTGTGACTGACGTTATGTGATTTTCAATATTATGCCTGAACCCTGAAGCGATGGCACTCCTATATTTCCAAAATAAAATTGGCTGATAAAAAACACATTTACATTTTTAATACATCTACCACTACGTATATCCACCCTCTGTTAACTTTTCTCTCTTAGATCCTTCGTTTTGCTTTTTTTCTTATTTATTTCCTCAATGTTCTATCGCAGTTAACAAAGGATTCATTATTTACATTATTATTGTGATATTTATCTCGTTATTTCTATTCCAAAATTTCTTAGGATTAGTAGAGTGATATTTTTAATCAAATCAATAGAAACTTCAGTATTCAGAGTAACATTTCATAGAACTATTTCCACTTCATTAAACCAGCTACCATAAATGAAAATAGTTTGCTATCCCAAAAAAGAGAGAGAATATCCCCAAAAAGCAGTATCTGTTTTGATGAAACAATTACTGCAAATTTATAATCATCAGCCTTGTCGCAATAGCCCAGGATGGACAAGACCTCCTGAACTCCGCGTTTTCTTACTATTTGGTTACTAGTCGGGCTAATATGCCCGACTAGTAACCAAATTCAACTAGTTTAGTTTTGATAATTAAATAATCTTCCTTTGTTGTACCCATCTATCAAAGTTTATAGGTTACAAATTTTTCACCTAGACCAAGTAACGCAAAGAAGAGAGTTCTTTGCGTTACTTGGTCTAGGTGAAAAATTTGTTTTAGAAGTAACAGTCATTTATACATTTAATATACCAAAGCCTATTGACATGGCTTACTTTAGTGAAATGAAGGACATTTCATTTATAAAAAAATCTATTACTTAAGAAAATTGATAATCACTTCAGAAACACGTTTTTGAATTCTTTATAAAAAATCATCTACCAAAATAAGCTATATTATTAATTTCTTTAAGACAAAATAATGGTAGAGTATCTGCGAGCTGCAGCAAAAATCTTTTATTTGTCAATTTTGGCTTTTTTATTCACAAATTTATTGAGCTTTAAAATTTTGTCTTTGTCATTCATTACAATAACTACCTCCTAACTAACAACAAACACCTTCAACAACTCCTCTAAAGTTTAGTAACTCGGTTTATCATGATATATTTTTGATTTGATGTCTTGAGAACATTTGTCGCAATACTGAATTTGCATTGATTGAGCTAAAGTTACTTACAAGTACACCAAAACTCTTACCCAAGGTGAAGACTACATATCTGCTAAAATTTTCAAATCTCTTAACAATAAAGCCATCTTGTATCCAATCTTGTATTTCAAATTTTCAAAAATAATTTTAATCAATATATATGTCACGTGTAATAACCAGACATGCTCATTAAAATTCAAAAGCTGATTAAACACTACTAGCCGATTTCCTCAAAAATCTTTGAAATAATGATTAAAATAATGATAAAACTAATAAAATCTCAAACATTCATCAAAAATTTGAATCTCAGTTTAGGTTTCTACTTCATAAAAATAATGCAATTATATTTTTTCATGATGATATATAATTAATAAAAATTCAAAATGTGTTTTTTATTTTAGTTTTACTTGGCATTTACTTTAAATATGTTCGTGCATCTTGCCTTCAGTTGCATACCATTCAGCTTCATAATCAAATGGATTCACAGCTTGTTACAAGGTGGAAAATTAAAAGTCAGAACAAAATATGTATTCTCACTCAGTTAACAACTCAAAAAGTATCTTAAAGGTGTGTGTTACTCCTATTCTATTTGGTACTTATATATTGTTGATTTTCAATAAGTTATCCTTAATAGCAGGGTGGCCAAGACGTCGACCGCGGTCGACTGGTAGACCGCGAAGACATTTTAGGTAGTCCACGCTACCATCCCGATAATTAACACGAATATTAACAATTTAATTTATGACATAGAATCAATAAATTATTTTAAAAATTTTTACATTCAACTCTTTAAAACCCAAAACAAACTGCAAAGATTGACGATTTAAAGATTTATAATTAAAGGTTTACGATTTAAAACCTAAAACGGACATGATGAGAGCAATTAAAGCATTCAAAAAAACTATTGAAAGGTATGCATCTCAATTAAGAAAACGAATTGAGAAACTTCCAAAACATGGAGGAGGAGTGTATCCATAATCCAAACCGAGGCTTCGAAGATTTCGCTTAATACTTACTTGTTTTGTTTGAAGAATTTGAAAGAAGATTCGTTGACTTAATTAGGTTGAAAGAAATATTCAATTATATGATATTTCCATATTTAATGAAACTGTCAACATTGATGAAATATCAGAAAAATAGGACATTTAATAGGTATCACATCAGTCAGGTCTAAGAAGAAATTATTAAATTAAGATAAAATATATATTTCTTAAATCCAGAGCATATTTAGCGATACTGATTTTTGGAAATTAATTTCTGAAGAAACGTTTCCAAATATTTACAAATTGATTTTGTATTTGAAATCATACTTTGGATCGAGATATCTTTGCGAATCTGCTTTTTCAACCATGAACAAAAAACAAACATTGGTCGCATTTAACAGAGGAATATTTAATTTCGTGTTTATGAGTTGCAATAATCTCGTACCAGCCACAATATGATAAACTTGTCGCAGATATACAATGTCAAATTTCATCTAAACAAAGTGAATTGGATGGGAAATTTTTATGTATATGAATACTTTGATTATTTTCGTCAGTAAATTTTTATTTTGTAAATATTAATATTTTTTTTAGGAAAATTACATAATTTACCATATTTTCTTGTTACCGAAAATAAATATGTACGTTAATTTAGCTCTGCCATCTGTAGACCGACTTCGATTTTTTAAATGTGGAGTAGACCCCGGATCCCAAAAGTTTGGCCACCCCTGCTTTATAGTAACATCTGTACAAGTTACATATCACTTGTACAGATGATATCCTCATACACTATACGATAGGAGTATAAAAATAAAAAAAACTGGAACAAATTTTACATAATATAAATATTTGATGTAAGCATAGAAAATTTCTGATTCCTCATGACAAATGATAAGGAATAAATTTATCCTGAACTGATTCATTTATGTTGACTATGGTATAAATTGTATGGGTTGACAAGCTGAAGTTACTGAAAGTGACTTTCACAAAGTTTTGAAATTTCCATTCTTTTAGCAAATATTACATAACTAAAACTTTTAAAAGAATAATCATCGGAAAAATAGTTTCCGTAAAAAATTTATGGTGCAAGATCCCTTTATTTAGACAACTTACAAAATCATGCATTTATTGTCCTTCCTAATATTTTACAATATTCTCTACTTTACTAATTCATCAATTTCAAATAATTGTTAATTATTCAAACGTCTACTTTTAGATTCTCTGTAAGATTACCTAAGTAGATCGCTAATATCTTACTTAAGGGTATTACAAAAAGAAAATCTTTAGACTGTCTGATTCAGAAAATCTCCTATAAATTCTTGCTCTAACATTACTTTTGGCCAATTTTTTCTACTCAAACAATTCACAATATTACTATTTGGAATCCAATGGCCATCTTGGATATGATGATAAATAAAAAAAACCCAATTCTCATGTTTCATTCAATTAATTTGCCTTCAAATTTATTTTCATGTTATTTTTTAATCCATATCGAAGTATTTGACTTTCAGAATACATCTGTCACTATTCAAGAACATCTTGATTATTTCAACAAATATGATCAGAGATTGCCAGACCACCACTGCCAAATAATTGCTGCAGATGATTTAGAGACTGTAATTATTTATATTGCACTACATTCTAAATATGAATATATTGTTAATAAGGGTAATTCTAAATTTATTTCAGAAAATCTTATAATTTTCCCCAAGCACTTGATGAGTTCTTTGATTTCGACAAACATAACATTCAGTGACTATTCTTACAGCTCTAATAGAATGACGATCAAGATCTCTGAATATAATTACTCATCTAAAACATATTACTTTTCGGTTTATATATTCATATTAAAAATCAATAGCAGACTGCAATTAATTTGAATTCCTACTGATAAAGATGTAACAATAAATGAGAAAGCTGATAACTTGCAAAATTAATTTCTTAATCCAATGTTTCTATTAGTGGCTGAGCGTAGAAGATATTTTCACCTTCATTAAATTAAAAAATAAGAATTATGTCATTGTTTAATTTTTATACATCGCAAATTCTATTATAGCATTAGATAGCTTCTAGATAGGAAGTAACTAAATAAATAAATAAATATACTCTTGAAATCAAAATGCATCACTTGCCACATTTTTATTACGAATATTGATTACACGTGTTCTTCCTTATCTTTTCAGTCTTATTAACTCAAATAGATGTATTTATTGCAGAGCTATTATTTTATTATATAATGACGCACTATGCTTCGAAAAGAAATTTATTATAAACTTGACATCCGAAATTCAAACATGCTTAACTAAAATTGATCACTCATGTTTTAACAAATTGAAGATATGTTTTTAAATTTCTTTTGGATTTTGAAGTGTGTTCACCATTATATTTTCTTCTTTATTTAGATTACTGGAGATAATACCTATAATAACTTAATATTTCAGCGCTATCTCCAACTAACTAATCTTAGAAAAAGCAAATTAATTTTAGACTTAATTGAAAGAAGTCGAACATTTATTTGTAAATTTTTTAGAATTCAGAATTTAACTACAAATTCTTTCCGGATATGATGTAAAAAAACATTATGTATCACATATATATAATGCTCTATCTATATGTGAAATTGTAAGTGAGTGAGAATACATTTGAGAATTTGTATATTTTATTAATTGTTATATTTAATAACAGACTATTACTAATGAAAAATATTTTTCAATTTACACTTAGAAAATATGAAAGGTCTATATCTCAATATGTGTGCATAAATTTATTTTGCTTTGTGCTTAGTTTTTAATTAATACTCTTCACTTTTTATGACATATATTAAAAACAAATTTATTGATGTACTGTTAAAAATAAAAAAAATATAATGCTCCTTCCTACTACATTATAATTTTATTATTAAGTGATTATCTTTCATTCATGCCAGCAGCTTTTCATTTTAAATAAAATATGAAAAATGATATTTACATACTATTTATAAAACTGCTAGAAATTTGTTGTGTTTTAACCAATGTATTTTCTTATGATAAGCATTTGTAATCAAGAAAAATTAATTAATATCAAATTTTTGAGTACATAAGTCTTAATATAATTTTGAATTCTAGTATAGTTCTGCCTTTACATATTTTTAAATTTTCATCTCTACAAGTGCGATACTTAATTGAATATAAAATTAGTCATGTTAATATAAAATAGTATCCATTAGTTATTAAAAATCCTCCATGAATACTCGTATAAGAAAGAAAGAAATTCTGTCAAATATGTGCTTGCGATTCTTGCATCAAAAATTTACAAAATAGACTCAATGTATTAAAAATATGCAATGTTTTGCTTAAAGATTGCTACGAATTAGGAGCATTTGCTTTTTTTTAATTTTAAATTTTTTTAATATAATATACTACTTTTTTACCTATTATCATTTATAAGTTATTTAGTTAACTAAACATAAAATAAATCGGAAAAAAATGTGCCCTCTCTTTTAAAACAAAACGTCCAGAAATATTGATGAACAAGGAAATTGGGCTTGCCTACATACTTGGCCTAATTTTTTTTAACGAATTCCAGTGGAAGCATCTAAAGGAAAGTTATTTTCTCAATAGAGAATAACCTATTATAGAATGTCTGAAATCTCCAGAAACTGTCCAATTATTTCATTTTTAACAGTACAGGTAGAGACTGCATTCAATTATTCATTTTCATGGTTCATTTTAAAAAAAATTGTATATTCCTTTTGTTAATTAAAAATATTCACGGTATTTTTGAAATGTGTTGCATTCTATTCATAAAATAATGTAAAATTCAAAACAATTAAAATATGATAAAAAATTAAGGGTGTCAATGGGATATTCATTTAATCTCTGCAAAAATTTGAAATTTATTTTCTTCAGAAATAGTAATTATATATAATTATGTAGGACATAAAAATTTCAAATGATTGAAATTTATTGATCTTTTTTTTAAATAAACTGACACTGAATTTACAAATATGTTCATCCACTCTATATTTTGAGTTTCTCTTTATGTTCATATATCATGAAAACGGATAATTCAAAAGTGATTGAAAAAATTGTTTTAAAATTTATATTCTTTTTAATTCAATATACATGTATTTTTAACTAAAACTGAAATAAACAATTATTTATAATGCACGTTGTGGGCTTTTAAATTTTTATTGTACTTTTATATATTTTTTAAACTATTGTTTGGATTTAGTGTTCAATTTCAAAAAATATTTCAATAAAAATTTTATGCAGAGATAAAAATTAACAGAATTGCATGTAGAGATGTCTGAAGTAAAAAACATCAGTTTATTTACGTGATATAGGACGCGAGTTTGGAATCAAAACTAAAAAAAATAAACCAATATTATTTTCTTACTCTGACAAGATTAAACTTTTTTTAATTTTTTTGACTGTCAAAAAAATCTGACAATCTAAACATCTGCGGTCTCTAAACTTCTGAGCTTAATTCTGCAATATAATTCTCTATATATATTACCATTTCATAAAAAGCTTAATATTGGATAGTGTACAGCCTAAAAATTAAAAAGTGTATAATTTTTTTTAAAGTATTGTAAGAATTCATTTAAGCGGATAAACTTTTCTCCATAAAAGAATTACGTTGAACAAATCTAAAAATTTCATAAACACAGTATTAGATATTATCATTTATTATAAATAAATGGATGAAAGTCACATTTTACACCAGAAAATGTTTAATTAAATTGCTTAGTTATTAATAAACTACTAGTTATTTTGATACATAATATTATTAAAATTAATTTTATAAATAATTTTATGATAATTTTTATAATTTCTTTTAATATTATTTTGTTTGCTGAAAAGCTACAATATAGTATTTGAACTGAAGGGTAGAACGCTAACAATCATATGTTTAAATATGTTATCCAATATTTTCCATTATTAACAGCCTCTGATTCATGTTAGCATTCCAACTTTCAGTTCAACATTTTACCTAACAAATTATTACAATTCATAATATGGCCATGAATATTTGTAGTGGTTTTGGGGCCACTTTAAACTGAAGATCACGATCGATCAAACTAGTTTCCGTGTTTTTAAAAAGTATTGCGAAGCATCAAATCGATCAATCTATAATTTTTCATGTATCATTTTAATTCATTTTCCTTCATGTCATTTCCTTCATATCAGAATCATTTATAAAATTTTTATTGTACGTTCACAGTATGACATGAAGACAAAATAACTAAATTTACAATCAAATCATTCCATCGTGGTTTCATGTCTATGTCATACTCTATCAATAATAGTACATAGAGATGGGAGGCGCATGAGTCTCCCAATAACCAATGACCAGATACTTTCAACTGGTGAGAGGTTTTAATGGATGACAATGATCGAATACTCTCTATATAGAAGAAGGTCAGAAGCATAACACAACGAACAGTATATGCTCAGGGATTATCTAATTGAAAAATGGAGTTTCGTAAAATTCAAAAATAGGAAACAGCTACTGTGCTTAAGATGTCAGAAATATAACAATCGTGATTGAAATTGCCATTGATGTGAACAAGAGATGTGTGTATTGTACACCCAATGGCAGCTTATACCATCACATTTGATTCAAAGTCCCTATGATGATATCGAATGCAACCAGGCGAAGCGTTTTCCTTCCCCCGGATCCTATGCGTCTATCAGAATGCTTCATGCAAAACCGGGACACTACTTAAAATATGGCCTTGAGTGACTAATATATCTAGTTTTTTGGGGAACACCAAAGTAGCCGTTTATCTCTATAATGCATTCTCAATAGTTGCCAAAGTAATAGTCGGCATTCTGATAGTCTGTGTTAATTTAAAGGTCATATCATCTTATATCTTTTGCATGAACGTCTCTCGGTGTAGGTGCTTCATAGTTTTCCATGTTTCTCCCTTGTGATGGCAAATACGACCCATGATCTATGAAAAGTTCTCCTGGATTGCAATTTACGTGATGGATACTAAAATGCCTTACACGAGCCTTTGACAGTTATACTGTCGATAATGCGGTGTAAAAAATTATCATACTGTATAGCGAATATTGAACGTCTCCTAAATAAGCCTATTTCTAATTAATGGCTCGTGATGTGATTGTACGGTTTTTCAAGAGCAAGTTGAGAATAAATTTGTCCTATCGAGAGAGGGTTAATCATGGGAGTACATTAAAATCCTAATTGCCTTTAATGACTCGCAACAATTTATCGATTCTGTATTAGCTCGATGTTGGTTAGTTTTCGATTTGTGCGAAGGGAAGTATAATATAACTATAATCTGCATTCTCTATAGTCAATGATCTTGCTTCCATTGAATTCCTACACTTTACTTCTTTTCACTATTAGTGGCTTAATAACGATATTCTGTGAAAACGACGGCGTTACAAAGTGATTACCGAATAAGAAGTCAATAGAACAATTTTCCTTTTATTCGATGTCTCAGATGTTATTTGTACCTCCAGCGTATCTCTAATGCATTGAAATGCTAATCATTTGCATATTCCAATCTCTTCTTCCATTCATGTGATTTTGACATTCCTAAGATATTCCTTCCTGATGTTGTACTTAAGTACCAGCAATATATTAATAACTTATATTGATCATCTTGTATAACTCTATATTAAAAATGGATAATTATTGAGCATGTTTCTTGCTAAAACTCTAAATTATTTCTGCACTTTTACGTTTTTTAAACATCAATTCAAAATTCATTATTAAAAATTTATCAACAAATACACTACATTTGAGATTCAAGTCAGTTTTATGCATGGTCATTCATGCGCTAGAAAAAATTGAGTTAAATTTATTAAAATAAATAGCATTTTTAATAAAACTTTCACACACATTCAATTTTCATCAAAAAAGATTATATTTTTTGGACAGAGCCACTAAATAATAAATTTTATTAAAATAATAAACAAGCATGCATTGAAATTATTAGTATTAGTATTTTAAATAACATTAGATAAAAATTCCCGTTAATGCGATACAACGAGATTAAATTAAATAACCCTCAATGCAATGTAATTAAGATATTAATTCATAAAGTTAATATTTTAAAGTATTTCAAATTATAAAATAGTTAATTCCATTGATAAATTTGAAATCGCGATTTTCAAAACTTAATTTCTCAAAGCAAAACCATTTAGAAAATGTTCCTCGCTAAAAAGAGTACTCAACTTGAAAATCGATTAAGCCTGTGTGATGGTAGAACTACTCTTACACGAACAATTAAACCTTAGAATTTTAATAGACATTCACCTCTCTGGTTTTCAAAAAATTTACAAAATAAACTGCATAATAATGACTGTAAGAGAACGCCATCATTAATCGACCGAGAAGAAAATTGAATACTGATGGCTTCCAGGAAATCTGTTTAACCTAAATTAGTTTAAAATGATGCTCGCAGACAGAAGATTCTTTTTCGCACGGATCACGTTTATATTTCTTAAAGACTGTGATCTCTGCATTGTTTACAGTTAACATTCATTAAGAAAACTAAATGGTCGATTGAACATGACCCATGAAATCTACTCTAAGTCCATAAATAATATTTGAATCCGGTCATTAAAAATTTATGTGTAAAGCACTGTTTTCAAAATAATTGAATGGCTAGTTTATTTTCAAATAGAAAACGGATATGTTTTAATTCTTTGATAGACTGCTTGCTTTGTATAACTAATGCTGATTTAATCTGAAATCATTAAATTAGATTACATAACATTTCGTTTATTCCAGAAGATTTTTGGAATTCAGAAACGTAAGCAAATGTGAATAAAAATGTTGGATGTAAATTATTTTATATTATAAACTAAATCGAAAACTGCTCAAAACAACTATATTTTATTGTTTAATTTCATTAACTTTAAAAATAAATTTAATATATGTATTTAAAATCAGCTATATTTTTGAATATATGTATTAATTTGGTTTCTAGTATTTGTATTTGATTTTTTAAATATACAATTATAATATTAACGAAAATTCTAGCCTTTTATTGATAGATTTTTGGAATCATAATAGCATATCGTTTTATATAAAGAAATTCTTTTGACAAATTTTATTTTTACAAATTCATAATTCGTTATTTTATTATTAAATTTCTGTATTTCCTAATAAGTTTACAAAAATAAATTTTGACCAGGTTCTAAATTTCATTTACAAATCCTGACACAATTATTGTGTAAAGTTTTCACTGGCATTTCAATACGCTTTAACGAATCTAATTGTTTCTGTTACCATATTAAGAATTTTTTGCAAAATCCAATACTGTTTATCAATAATTCAATTGTAACTGTTATAAAGGAAATCTCAGGTAAATAGAATTATATTTTGGAACGGATTGTAATATAATATTCTAAAAGCGATGAATTATTAAAATTTTATTTAAATCAATCTATTTGCTTAAAATATTTCCCGTCATATCAATATACATTGTTTGATATTTTTTCTTAAAGATAAAATATATTTTACTTGAAATCAAATATTAAATAGATATTCCAGTTTCTCATTCAAGATTTTAATGTTTTCAAACCAGTTATAATGTACACTGAAATTATTCTCAATATGTGATGAAATTGTATATTACTTTATATTAAATAAAGAGAAAAACATATAAAATAGAATATCATTTGAACAAGCTTTTGCATTTTACTGTCATATTTAAAGGTTCATATCACAGCATTTTTCTATTCATGGATTATTTATTCCTCACATATTTCCGTACTCCTTAAATTGCTCAAGTATAAATTTTAAAGTGTTCCAGAGATACATGCATCATATACACAATTAATTTTAAAAAATAAATAAGATATTTTCAAGTATTAACATTTCAGACATTTACTTAAAATACTGAAAAGTTATAACCGAAATTATTTTGTTTAAAATCTTGTAAATTTTCCTGATTCCTAGAATAAAGAAAATTACTGATTTTTTGAGATTTAAACTATCACCAAAATGCAGTGAGACAATTTACAATTGAGTAAATTACCTTAGGAATAGTTAGTGAAGAAGGAAGTAAGGAGAATAGTTTATAGTATTTTGTCACACACGCTTTTTCCCCACTAGAGGAACCATTTGTGTCGCTGGGGAGGAAATAAAATGAAATATGTTCCTAATATATTTCACACTTTTCAGTGCACATCTACAGTGGAAATAATTTTTTTCTCAAAAGTAACCATTTAGTTTCACACCATCTATTGGAACAAAGTTTTTCAGAAATTATTAGATAATATTAATTTTATTTTTATGTATTAGCTTTATTAAAGATTATTACACTCTTTAATTATTTATCAACAATTTTTGTTCATTGTGGGCGAATAAGATAAATCTTACAATTATGTTAAGGCATATTTTCTCACTTCCTTTGGATTTCTTCTTTAAAACTTTCTGCTGATTTTTGACACCGCGTAGAAACATAATAACTGGAAACCACATTCTCCTTCCCATGAAGACTTCTTATGGATATAAGCCACATTATTCATTTAATTCCGGAAGATCCATCCTGATATAAGGTAAGCAACAATGTTCTTGCCGATTTTAATGATCTAAAGATCGTGACCTATAGAAAGTGTAGCCCATTGTTAGTCATCAAAGTAATCACCATTGGCATCCAGCACCTTCTGCCAAGTGTCTCCAGTTGCCTTGAGATAAAACTCGGTAGTTTTGTGCACAAAGAAGTTCGTGAGTGCTTGGCACAAGTCTGCTTCATTGGACCCCAACCAATGAAGCTGACTAATCCACAAAGTCTCAGAACTAAGACGATGTATGATAAACCTGGCCACTCACATGATATACGGCCTCGCGTTATCGGCCAAGAACAGTACATCCTTGCGATTAATCGGTGCTGGCTCCTTCAGTTTCAATGCCTGCCATTTCAATTGTTGGAGTATAGGCCCACAGTAACTGTTTGGCATATTGATAGCAGCTCATAGTGTTCCACTTGACGACTAATCCGCCAGACACAAAGTATAATTTTTCGTGGGTTCATAAGTGGTCTTGCTTTGTGCGGGGCAGTATCCTGGGATGATCGTGCTGTTGTACCATTCACAACACTATCCCCGAACTCTTGGCATATTCGTAAACTTGGTGTAGCAGCTGATAAACCCACTTAGAAGTCGTAAAGTAAACAACACCGAAAAAGCTTCTTCGACATGTCAACAATTGTAGAATTGTAAAATTTAGGCGGTGGACCTGCTTTTGTAAGGACTGATATTCCTATTTTCGATTGGTCGTTGTCTTAACTACGCCATACATTAATTTGCATACTTTTACTCACTTTATTCAAGGGCAACATGAAAACGGGTCGAACTTTCTTGTTTACCTTACAAATATGAATTCAGATAGAGGAAACGCTGTACTTATCTATCGTTGTTCAAATGACTGAGATCAAATTCTGAAATTCGTACTCCCGAATACTCTGCTCAACCATTAGGCAACAACATAAATCTTTTCAATGTTATATTGTGTTTTGTATGCGTTAATTTTAAACTTATTTGTATGAAACTACATAGAAAAATCAGCTCTTCCTTATTTTTACATCTTAATGCATACAAAATTATAGTATATTTTGTATGCATAATACATTTATATGAATATATTTCATGTTTGGAAAATCGCGAAAGATCATAAACTACCTTATTTTTTAGATCATTAATCGTAAATGTGTATTATCAATTTAAATCATAATTTGAATATAACAAGGATTTGAGGGATTCGTCGGTTAAACAAGAGAATACACTTTGTCATAATATCTATACTTAATTTATTATTTTGTGCATACTGTGATATTCAATAAAATTTTTCTCATGGTCTTGTATTAAAATAAATTAAGTTCACTTACTATTAAAGTTGAAGAAGTGTTTATGCAATTAAATATTTTCTTCAAACAAATAATTGTACACAAATGGAGATCCGAAACTACTTGCACCTTATTAATATTGAAAATTTTAAACGTTTAATATCATTTAAAAATCAATCATGGATAATTATAAATATATAAAAATAATAAAAATATATAAAAATAATTTAAAAGCAGTTTCATGAGTATTATTGCTCATTATTAAAAAGATATTAATACCAAGATAATTATTAATAAATAGATAACTTTAAAAATAACTTCCATGTTTAATAATTAGCTTATAAACAATATTTTGAAAATAAGCGAGTGTTTAACATTATTCTGAAATAAGATTTTTATTTGCATTTATAATTTATTTTTATATAGAAGATAGATATCATTTAACATATTTATTAAATTTTTCAAAAGATTTTATAAGAAATGCTTATGAAAAATTCCATTTATATAATTTAATATCATTCTTAAAAATTACTTACTTTATCTCTCTTTCTCATCATTATATACTTAATTAGGAATGTTGTTTATGCTGTCAATATGCTTTTTTTCAACACTATTTTAAGTGTTGAAAAAGAGCATATTGACAATAAGATGTTAGTGAATGGTATATTTTTGCCTACTATTGACGCAGCATACTCAAATTATGATCATTTACATCATTTTGTATCAAAATTCATTTAAATAACAAATTACCTAACTTAAAGCATTTATAAAGAACTTTACTGATAAAAAAAATAGCTTCACTAGTTTTCAGAGTAAAGAAAAATAAATAAGATTTTTGGAATCAAACCTATATTTGAAAATACTTATGCTACACAGATGAAAATTAAATAGTTACTATGTATTCAGTCAAAAATTTAGTTAGTTTAAAAACGATGTAAAAACACTTAGTTCTAAATTTGAAATGCACTTTTGAAAAAGTCCTTTAAATTAATTTATTTTAAGAATTTTTGTTAATATAATTTCTGAGAAGATGTTTAAATTATGAAATGCAAGTTGTATAATTAAGAATTTTTTAAAATGAATATAAAATCCTTAGCTAGAAAATCAGCTTTAGTTACCCCATATTCTTTTATGATTCCAGACAAGAATAAAAAGACTCTTAGAATTAATTATTTGTAGCATATTCTTATAGATTAAATATAATATTGATAAGTTTTTCAGCAAATAGTATTTTCCAAAAAGCGAGAAAGTCAACATATTAGGGTTCATCTCTGCGAATATCCTCTTGCTTTTTTAATTGCAATGCTGATATAGAGAAGTTCAAATTAAAGAACTGAGTATTCATCATTATCTCAAAATTAAATATCATGTACTAGATTAAGTTATAGGAATTTCAAAATTGCAGCAATATTATCTAATGAAAGTCACTTAAAATTGCAATAAAGTATTTCTCTTTAAGTTCTCTTTGGAAAATAGAATCCTCTTTTCAGGCTATATTTCTATTAAACTTCAACATTAGGTGCTGTCTCATGAATAATGTATTTTTTTATCTCGAATTACAGAATCAAATATTGCGATGAAGAAGTTTATCTACAAAAGGATTATTTAATGATTAAGGAATTACAAAGCAGATAATGTTATTTTTTCTTCTAAATTATATTCAATATTGAAAGGTAATAGCACTAACAGAATTAAATCTTTATTTTAGACTGAGTTACTTAATTTACTCACTTTATTAAAGGTATACTGTATTCATACATATCAGTAATAAATTAAAAATATCAATACAAATTTTTGTAAATTTATTAACTTTTCATTTAGGAATTGATAATGTATTTACTATAATACAATAAATGCTAAAATATTCATTTAAAAAGATGTTTGATGTTGTCACTGTAAAATGTTTAAGTCAAATCCATTTCTTGAATTTTTATACTTTTAACACACAGGTGAAGATAAAAGCAGATCAATATCACTTTAAAAGCAAATAATAATTTTGACACAAGTATTTTGCTGCGTATTTTATGTAAATGATTCAGATATGATGGTTCAAAAAGTGAAAGATGTTGGTCAAAATACCTTTTCTTTTTCCACAAAAAAATTATTATTTGCATCTTTGATGATAGGACAATAACCGCATTGCACATTAAAATTGATATTTAGATATATAAATCAGAGATATGCATATATACATGTATGTAAGTATATCATAAACAATTAAAAATATGAATAATATTGAAAAATTCTTATTTTCATGCAACATGAATCTTTTGCGACTCATTTTCTCATATGTATGGCCTTGATAGCTTGGTTAGGGCGTTCGTTCTCGTTATTAAAAAGTAGTAAGTTCGAATCCCTACCTGATTGAAGATCTGTTGTGTTTGCTAATGGCGACAGGTTCACGTTAAATATATCGTGGTAGCAATGTCCTCCATGTAAAATGATACCTCTTGGATGATAGGCTTGAAGTCTTCTGGTTGATCAGTGCTTCTACATCACGAATACCCATCCACTTTCGTGGCAACGATGGTATGTATACCCACTATGCGCCCCATTATATATGTTGCCATCATTTCCACCCTTTGTAGTGCTGAAAAGTGGAAATCCTATAGAAGCCTGACATTAGAATTAAAAAGTATAAATAAATAAATAATTCTGATATGTTAGTCAAAGCCCTCACGAAACATGGAAAACATTTCTGACTTGATTAAAAAGTTGCGAAGTTATGCTTTTGCTGTAGTGCTGATTTTATTTATTTCAGAAAAAATTGATGTCCTAATATGAAGTAACCTGAATCGTTTTAAAAAAAATAGCCTTAATTTTACATAAATTGGGTAGTTTTTCACTCTATGGCTACACTTTGCATGAAAAATAATTGATAGAAGTCTTTCAAATTAAGGTAGGTTACTAACCACCACAAACATTCATGACTCAAGATAAGTATCGAACTAATAAGTGGCCGCATTGAAGGACAGATCATTAATATTCATCTGCCAGCTCTCTCATTGCTGTTGGGGTTTATTGAATGAATATTATCAAAACATCTGAACTATTCAATAGAGTTTGTGCTAATCTAAATCAGTATATATTTTGTTTCACTTAAAAAATAAATCTTTCTAGAGTGGAAGAAATGGTGTTTTAAATTCCCAATGAATTTTTTATAGATAAAATTATTTTAAAATTACATATGAAATTATGCCTAAATATTTAAAGTTATGTTCCAAAACTATTTGAGCATATCTTTAATAATCATCTAGGAACTATGCTGTACTATTTTTGCGTTCCTTTTCTATATAGGACCTACATCTCAAATCTAGTACAATTAAAATCCAACAAATTCATGAAATATCAAATCACTTTGAATATAAAGAATATTGCATTTTAATCTTTTCTTTTCAATTTGAAATAAGTTCCAGATTATTTATTCAGAAAATAACAATAATTATTTCTTTCAACAAAAAATGTGGTGCTTTTTTTTAAACTTTTCAATCAATAAAATCTATAAGTAAAACGGATTAAAAAGAAAATTATCAGGAAAGAATTTAAATTAATTCCGGCAGATCTATTCAAAAATAGGGCTATATTTAAAGAAACTACTTGAGAAATAAATAACCAAAAACAAATAAATGGCATTTCCTCAGACTTGAGATCCAGGGAATATAATAATCAACTGTTTTTGAGCTGCTCTATTTTTAATGACACGCTAGAGTAATTCCGCCAAATTCCAATTTTAATTCGCCAAATTTTATTTCAAAAAATTATACAAATCAATGACCGCTTTGTTTAAATCAAATAATTTTTATTTTGTTATGTTTCGTGATCCGGAAAAATCACAATGTTTCACAAGCTATTACAAAATGAATTTTCTTTTATAAAACAATGCATTATTTGATTTGAGATAATATCAGTGTAGGGAATGTGTTTTTTTAAAAAAAATTTGTGTTAATCTTTATGTGTGAAATGTAGGGAAATGAGAAAGTTGAACACACGTTTTTATAATATTATTCATCCAGATTGGCATATAAAAATTTTATGTTAAGAGAACTTTTGGGCAATTTCCACATTATTTTAGTTACAAATTTAACGGCAATATTTTAGAGTCGCTAAATTTGTAACGCATTTTTTGTTTATGGCAAAGACCTAAAAGGTTATTTCTTTAATAAACCTAAGGCAAAATCCTTGGTTCAGCTGTGCGCTAACAATGATATTTTTATATTACCTATAATTTTAGATCAAATGCTTTTATATATTGCTTGAGCTGTTATTAACTTCTATTTTACAAAATGAAACCATTCTATATGAGTATATATGAAAAAATTGGTTTTATAAATTGCTTGGAAAATTATACTATTAAAAATTTAATATTTATTTGGAATTGGCAATATTTTAAAGTTTTTATTTCTGAAAATAAATTAAAATGTTAATATTTAGCATTGTAATCATATTTATATCCTAACTTAGCATATTTTTTTTTAATTATTATTGATATTTAATAAACAAATTGGGCAAAAAAATGTGCTAAGTAATGTTTCGGAGTATCGGATTAATATTTACTCTGATATTACAATTTTATCTCAAAATAGAATAATTTAAAAAATTACGTTATTATTGGATAAATTTTAGAAAAACAGCTCATATATCACTAATATTGAAAATAAAATCTGTACCTCATTTTCTTGACCTAAGAATTTTGTACTTGAGTTGTTTAAGTGTTTCAAATAATTGTTTCTTTAAGATATATGCTACAAATGTCAATAAGAAATAAATTTACAAAACTTTGAATTTTATTTACATATTATTAAAATTTTTAAACTATATTATTCTGTAAACTGAATCTTCAGTTTTCAGTAGAAATTTGTCTTTACTTTGAGTAAAATAAATAAGAAGTTTCAATATTAGTATATTTATCAAATAATTATAAAACTAATTTGTTCGTGAAATACTTAATCTATTTTAAAGATATATAATCATAAATGTAGTGAATGAAAATGTAAAATATTTTTAATTTAAAAGTATTTTATAATATTTTTTTCAATTTAAAACATATTTAATTTTTTTGCAAATTATTTTATTTTATTATAAAACTTAGTCAATATTTTTTAAAAATATTCAGTAAATAATTTTATCTCAACTTTTAATTTTTGTCATCATTATTATAATTCACCAGGATTTGTAAATATTCAGCAAATCAGTGTCCATATATTTTATTCTATTGTCATAGTTGTTAATGCATATTTTTAAAATAGAATTATTCTCTTCTACTAAGAAGAACATTTTGTCTCTTGAAAAGTTTCTTAAAATCATATAATAGTATAAATTTTATAGAATAAATTTTACACTTCATATTATTAATTATGTCTTCAATATTCAAAAAAATACCGAAAGCATTTGGCATCATTAAAGAAAATTTTAATGAAAAGAAATCGTAAAAAATATTATGAATATCTCTAATAGGGAAAATTATTATTAAAGAATAAAACCAAAAGCACTTTATAATAATAGGTTATTGCACTCCTATATCTTTTAGAATTGCAACTATATACATATATGTTGAATATATTTAATAATTATATATTTAATTGAGATGATGGGAGTTAAAATCTTAAACATAACAATCGAAAACATGTTGAAGTATTATTTTTCATTGAATCCATTTATTACTTTTCAAAACATAAAACCCATCTGTAATTTCAGAAAAGTTTGAAAACTTATAATACAAATCATATGTATTTTAAGGGATTTCATGGTTGAGTTGCGACAGTATAAAATCTAAAATAATAATAAGTTGAAAAATTTTTAAGAAGTCACAGAAAATATATCCTTATATAAAGACTTGTTAATGTAAAGTTCAACAATTAAATTTATTATATAACCAAGCTTTTTTGAATATATTTAACAGATATCTTTTTTATTTTTTAGTATCCCAAAATCTATAAAAAGTGACATAATTACAAATTTTATTGAAAACATTTCATCGTTATTTTGATGGTATTTTTCATATGTAAAAGGTTTTTCTGAAAATTAATTTTATTTTGAGATAATTATTTGATATTCATTTTTAAGATTACAACAGAAAATTACGGATGAACAATTTGTTTTGGATTTTAGAAGTTTAAGTATAGAAGGAAAAACTAGAAATCCGAATGGAATGTTGAAAGGGAAGACCTATTCTGTAAAACATCTATTTATATACATTTCTCTCTCTGCTTTCGAAAGAGTGAAAATGGCCCACAATAAGAACCGGACATTCTTTTCATGATTTATCCCGAGGGTAAAAGCAAAATTTGAGCAAAGAAATCACGACCTTTAGAAGATGATTCTAGAGGAGAACGTATTCAAGCTTCATATGAATTAAGTAGCAAGCGAAATTGAGGCTGTCCTACTAGCCCACTGCTAGAAATGAAGATGAAGAACGCGAAAACGCCCCCTGGCGGTGATCGAAATAGGTCGTTCGTAAACATCGTGCTTGCTTACCTAGCCAGTTTCGTTCTTGCTTAAGAGCTGAGCAGCATGAATTAAGGACTTTTCTCTTATGGAAGGTTTCTTCATACATAATTTCATACAGAGGAAATTTTTTATTTATTAAAGTCATCCTGATATAAGTGGTGAGTCATTATAAACTTTTATTTAACTCCATAAAATATTTTAAATTAACATTATTTTATGTAAGATAAATATATAAATATGGATAATATATAAATGTGGTTAATTAAAATATATTTTTTAAGAAACCAATATATATATATTTTTTTAGAACTTTTAATGGAGAAATATATAAAGAAATCTTCTTATTAAACAAATTAAATTGCTTAAATTTTATTAAATTCAACTTTTATACTTTGAAATTTAAACGGAAATAAATGAACACGTATAAAAAGCTGTAAATAGACTATTTTACTAATTAGTAATCAATAAATTATTAACCATGTTAATTTATTGTAAAATATTAGTTTACCAAATGAATTTAGTCATTCATAAAAAATAATGCAATGTTTTTTCCTATTTTTTCTAAAAATTAATTGCCAGTTAAATATTAAGGGTATTATATTTTAATAATGACTTTAAGAAAATTACAATAACACCAAAATATGGATTTATTTCCTTCAGAATATGTATTAACTTGGTTCTATATTATTTTGTAATAAATAAAAAATTATAATTATTTTAATGATGTATAGTTTTTAGCAACACACTTCACAAAATCAGTGAAGTCCCTAAAATATATTTTAAAACTGATCAATTGCATGAGTTAATTTTTTTCTACATATTTTTCATTATTATTTAGAAACTAATTATAAATATTTAGATTTTTAAAAATGATGTAATTTTACACAAAATATTACTAAATTTAAAAAATTGCTTAAACATTTAAGAGTTTATCTATGAACGTGCTTAGTTAAACTTTCACTTATATAATCATTGACAGACAGAAATGCTAAATGCTATTAATTTTACACAATATTATTTTTAAAAATTTTTCTTGCAAAATAATTTAATTTTTAAGATAATGTACAATGTTTTCCAAATTTCAATTCCTTTTCTTAATTTTATGATAATCGTGAAATCACTAATTTTATTTGAAAAAAAAACATATTTGTATTCTTCGAAAGACTATTTTAAATATTCAATTTGTTTGATTATTGATTATTTAAAGAAGGATTATTTTTGAACTTCAATCTTTAGTAAAAGAAAATTTACTAATGAAAATCATTTAATTATCTAAACTAAAATCCGGCTTTTTAAACTAGCAATCTTTGCTCTTATACGAAGTTAAGCGATAGATAAATTATCAATTTATTAAAACTTAAAAATAATTAACCAACAAATAAAAATATTTTTTTAACATTTTGCCTTTTATTATCTATTAGTTTTTCATAAAAAATGATTATATAAAAGTCTTCATATAATCTTTCTGTTTTTTCTTTTTTTCTTTTTTTTTTTTTTTTTTTTTTTTTGATAGATGCTTAACTGTTTATTGAGTTAATGTGTAAAATTAACCATTATCTATGTGATATATTTATTTCAATACCTAATATGTCATTCATCTTGAAAATACTCATTTGTTGAATTATATTAATTAAATAATTTTTTGGAATAATTTAAGAATCTGATCAGTTAACATTAATCTATTTTATTCAGTACTTATTGATTTATTTATGAAACATTTGTTGTACTTATTGATAATTTTTTTTTTATTATTCCAAATGAATTGTATTTGAGTTAAAAATGGTAATACATTATATAAAAAGCAATTATTTTCAATCAGAACTTTACATTTTTATTATATTTTTACTAATGAATGGATAAAAAATTATAAGCCCATTTGATTTAAAAACATAAAAATTTAATGAAATTCAATAAATTATTCTATATGCATACTTTTGTAAAAATAAATGTTAAATTGCTCAATAATAGAACAATGAAATAAACAACCTTACGTTCAGCTTTCCCATTTCAAAGAGCATATTTAATTTAACATAAGTAATGGAAATGATGATTAGTATAACTACTGTTCACTATAGATAGGTCTCTTATCTTACTTTTGATACAGTATGCCTAGTAACCAAATTGTGAACATCCATCGTATATTCCTTTTTGGTAGAATGTTTCGTTAGTTACTACATATTCTTAGACAACGTAGTAAGACATGAATCCCAGAAAAACCCCAAGCACCCACCCCAACAGATAGATTATTTGATTTATTGTCATCAGCATTGCACTTATCCCTCTCGATTCAGCTGCAGGTGGGATTCAATTTTAAACTTACAATCAGAAAAGGGCTGTTCTATTCATTAGACTACAAGGAAGCCGTAAATTTTTGCACGTAATTTTATGTTTCAATTATTAAGAAATTTAAATTGGGTACGTCAATAGGTAAAAAAATTTCCTAGTTGTTTGAACTATGAACTAGATATTAATATTTAATTCATAGAGTGTACAGCATTATAATAATTAATTTCATCATACCGAAAACTGTTTGAAAAAGAATTTGAAATTTTTATATAATTAAAAATTATGTTTTGACGAATATTATTATGTTTATGTTTTAGATAACATTCAAAAACAAGAATTATAAGCTTCTTCTAAGTCTCAAAAAGCTACTTACCTTTCTGCATATCAGAACTGCTTTAAAAGTTTCTAGACTTAAGTATTCTGTAGTAGATATTTTCAAAAGGGCAAACATTATGAAGAGGCAAATAAATTCCAGAACATATTTTTACACTCTTCTCAGTAAAAACTGTTTTTTTTTTTTTTCCAAGTCAGCTGACAACTCGACAAAGATCGTAATATCATCTCTATTTAAATAATTTGTTTTATTAATTCCGATTTAATATCAATTTTCATATAAAGTCCCATTTCATTTATTTCTATTTATTATTCATTATTATTTCTATTTATTTATTTATTATTACTATTATAATTATTTTTTATTTGATTTTGTTGGTATCCCAAATAATGTCTGAAGCATTAACTGTTATTATTACAGCTTTAGAGTCATAAATAATTATTGCATATTTAAACTATAAAACATTTAAAAAAAAAAAAAAAAAAAAAAAAAAAACCTTGCTTTATATGTAATTTACATATGTCATACAAATTTCCTCCTTATAACGCATTTCTCTGAGTATTTATATCAAAACCAAAGACAATATAGAGTACTCAGGTGAAACATTTTAATATTGGCTTAAATTTCTACTTTAAATAATGTTAGAACCTAAATCTATCTAGAATTTTTATACTTATTTTTGTTTAATTATATTTTTAAAGTAAGAATACTACTACAGAAAAATTAAATTTGTTCGAGAAGGAAGTATAAAAAAAAATGGTATTCAAAATAAGTCTGTCATAAGATACAGTTAAAAAATAAATCACTTTAGTTGGCGAAGATATCTTAAGAATG
>JAPDSC010110898.1:527176-540605 GCA_026290005.1 Latrodectus geometricus | reverse complement strand
TATATATATATATATATATATGTGTGTGTGTGTGTGTGTGTGTGTGTGTGTGTGTGAAATATATATTTAATAAAATTTAAAAAAACGCTCTCAAATTAGAGAATTTATTTTTAACAGAGAAGAATGTCACAATATGTATGTTCTTGTTGAGAGCTTTATATAGTTTATATATAAAATTCACAACAAAAAATGTTTTTAAATTTTTCAAAGAATAATAAAGTTACATATAATATCACTTATTCCTTTATGATTTTTGTCTTTAAAAGTTTTGTCATTAAGTGCACCATAAAAATTTATTAAAAAATAATTAAATCACATTAAATTCGCAAACAATAAATCATGACTGATTGATGTTAAATATTCATTTGTCATGTATCAAATTCTTTCACAAATAAAAACTTTGATGACCTTGAGTAGACACATTCTTTGTATATCATTTTCGATCTACTGCGTAGGCACCTTCCATCCACAGTGGTATTTAAATGTCTGTTCTCGTGATTTAAATACTTAATGACACTCAGAAGGAAGTAGAGTTGTGATCGTGACATTCATTTTATCAAATTGTTACATATTCCGCGTAACGGGAAACATGCCGTTCGCATTATTTGTCCTCCATTTAATCGGGCGTCTTACTATCAAAAACTACCATTGGCGTCAGCTGATAATTTCTTGTTCCTTGATCAAAAACTATGCTGGAAAGTTTCTATTTGTTTTAAATTAAATAATCCTTCATATGAGGTGTGTTCTCGGCTTTCTTAAACAAGAAAAAACAATGTCTTCATTGTTCTGTTTACCTTGAGTGGAAACAAACGAATTCCTCCCAACAGAACGTTTGAGGAGAAATTTAGCAGACCTTTAAATGAACAATCACATGAATCTGAATCGAATGTTCATTTCGTGATGAGGTCATGATTCAAATTATTGTTTTTGAATCACAATCTTGAAAAGTCGTGTCATACAATCTTTTTAAAACACCATTTTCTTTTTCCCATAATGGTTTAAGTAAGCAGAAACAGGTTATTTATACCCGGATTAAGACAAATATTGTAGAATATTACAAATAACATGCAGCCAAATTTTTTACATAATTTTTAAATTACTGAATCTGCTTATAATATAATATTTTGTAAATAACACTATATGTCAAAAGCTTAAGATCATTTTTTTAAAATAAAACATTTTCAGTTATTTCCATTGTATTGAACCAAGTTTTGTTTTAAAAATATATAGTTTCTTGTAATCGACCTAGCATAAAAACACTTATTTCATAACTTATTGCTTGATAAAGGTAAGTTTGAATTTACTGCTATGTTTCATATTTTAATGAGAATTAATTGCTCATTATGTGATCATGATCTTATCAATTTACATCTGTAATCTAAAAAAGTATCTGAAAATATCCTTAATTATCAAATAAGCTAGAAGTTTATGAATTGTTTACTGATAATCGGTCATTAATGTATAATTAGGAATAGAGTCTTTATGAATCCAAATTCAGCGTCATTAATGCACAATTATGAGGTGAAATCTTTATGTGCTCAAATTCGGCATTAATGAGTTCATAATTATTCTCAAATTTCCTTTAATTATGCACTTCAGTAAGTTTATGTCATTGATAAAAAGCTGAAACATTTTATCTAAAAAGAAATATTGTAAATTAAATATTCAAAGGAATGAATTATAACATTATAATGTCCAGTAGCATCACTAGGTAAGTTCAAGGTATATATATATATTGGGTGATATTACTGAAAAATTTGACTCTTAAATTATTTATACCAATATTTTTAGGCTTTTTTATAAAGCCTTATTGTGAATAGCTGAAAAAAATTACATGAATTCTTTAAAGAATTCTAATTAGACTTGTGAAACACGCAACGAGAATATAAATTTGCATTATCCAAGAAATCATGACTTTAGATCCTTTTCAAGCGAAGACTAAATCACTTTAAAGTATATTTGAAATATAACTTTAATTAACTTCCAATTTATAAATTGTTTTTTCCTTTTTTTGGGTGAAGGGGTAATATTTTTCAGTGATTACATTCATTCGCAAAATTATTCTAAAACGATTGTGTGCTTTTAAAAACTGACAGGTGTGACAATGAGAAACACTGCCTAATTTATTAACAGTTCAATGTGCTAGCATTCTCTTTACATTGGCTATGTGTCGTAATTTTAAATCTAGGTTAAGAGGTGTTAAAAAGTAAAGTTGGTACTTTAAATGTTGGCATAAACATTTCTGAACTCTTACTTTAAGTGAATTAGGAAACTGTACATTGTGATAAGGTTTCATAAACTCATTCATCATTCCAGTGTCAAGTACACCTTAAATCAACTTTTATATTAAAGAATAAAATTTAATCCTAAAAAAGAATATATTTTTCAAACATAATTGTTTCACCAGATTATAAATTAGAAAAGTTCTTAAAATTAAAAATAATTTTAAAAATATTTATGTAGCGTTTTTAAACTATAATTTTTATATGGTAAATAAAAATGATTAAATAGTTAATGTAGCAAAACATTTGTATTGAAAGTTAATGATGTAAAAGAGATTATAATGAAAGAAAATTATGGAATGCTTAAAGAAATTATTTTTAAAGAATCACTCAATGTAATCGAAATATTTAGGCAGTATTTAAAATAAGCTACTACGATTTCTATATCCATTATGAGATTTTTTTGGTATGTTTACTAATTGTGCATTGGTAGTGACAAAATACAAAAATAATTTGTAAATTTTATAATGTAAAAGGAAATATATATATAGTATACTAAGCATATTTACCCAAAAGCATCATTAGTGAAAAACATTAAGACTATTCCATCAAAGTTATAAATATTCTAAGAACCAAAGTATTTAATCATATCGAATAGTATTTATTTTAAGTCTGATGCTCTAGAGATAATTATTCCAAAAATAAGAGAAATACTGAAGATATTTTCGATTTTTCAAACAGAAATGGAATAGCTTATGTATTTAAAAACAGTTGTGATACCAAATCTAGTTCACTGATTGATATTTTCTTTGGATTCAATTAGACCATATTCCAATTGGCGTTAACTATTAACGACATGCTTTTTAAAGAATCATTAGGTATCCTTGATGTAAAATGAATGACTAGAGTGAACCAATTTGACCGTTAATGCTAGTCAGATCTTGGTGGAACCAGGCTTAAATGAATAAAAGAGAGTTTTTAATACGAAAATTAGTTGGTCAATAATTTGTTTCAAGCTGGAAAGAAATTCTAAATAATAAATGGTTCAACATAATTCCATGAACAACAATAAAAAACCCAAGTTTTTTTTATTATTATTATTATTATTTTTTATTTTTTATTTGATTCAGAAATTTGAGAATAAGAATTACGAGAATTTTAGGAAATTTGTCGTTACTTAATGATTTAGTTTTATCTCAAAAAATTATTTGCTGCAAATTTTCAAATTGAAAAAATAAACTATGGTAATAAACAGAAAAATTAGAGAATTCTTATTAGGTTTCTATTTTTAGTTTCATATAAAAAAATATTTTTTTCACTTTCGAATTATTCATATCGTTGCTATTTGGTACATTATTTATAAAAATATATTTTTCAACTGGAAACATGAATCATAAAATTACCTGTAATTTTATTGTTCTGTAAAATTATTAAAATTGAAGTCTCTAAATGAGAATCATAACTTTTTTTGAAGTTAAATACTAAATCATTCGAGGGTTAATAACTATGTCAAGTATGTCATTAATTCTTATTATCGTCTTTTTATTCGCAAGAAAAAGTTCAAGAATTAATGAGAGTTAAATTGTTTAAATATGATAAATGTATCTTTTCTATTTATTTGTCTATTTTATCCTAATTTACCATTTCAGTATTCATGTATTTATGAACATGTTCCAAATCAATAAATGATCTTTAAATATAGTACTTGATAGCTAAGGAACTTAGATTATCAAATATTTTTTATTTAAATTTAAACTTCTTTGATTTAAATTCAAATATCTTTGATTTAAGATCAAATCTAATTGTTGTTATTAATATTTAAGTGTTCCGATGAGCGTCTTATTTAGAACGCGCAACACGTATTTTTATTTGCTACATTATTTTTTTACATTTAAATGATGAATTTTTTGAAACCAAATAGCATGATATATAATGTTTAAAAATACATACCTCAAAATAATTATAACTTGCCATGATTAAAATGATACCATGATCGATGATTTTACCGATTTTTAAGACGAAATTGATAATGATTACTAAATAATTTTCAAGATTTCACTTTCCTTGAAATAATAATCATTCAAAATTGCATTAATAAAAGTTTTAGTGTATGTGTGAAACAGTGATTTTGTTTTAAAGTATATTTAGTGAGAAAAGTAACAAGAAATGTAAGATCTTACTTACCATGTAATATAATTATAAACACATAAAGTAATTTGAAATACTACTGTTACTCTTTTCTAATGATATACATATTAAGTTATTTAATAATTAAAGTTCTCATGACTTTACCTTTTCTAAATAATATTAAAATCTACCAAACAGTTTATTTTTGTTGATACTTTATCTGAAATCACAATTTAAATTCATTTGAAATTGCTGTCTTTACATTGAATGCTGAAAGATTCCATAAATTTACATCCAAATTAATTTCAGACAGCTTGAGTTATTGTTTAAAAACACTTCTATTGATTACTATTCTCAAGATATTTTTAGGATATTTAAATTTTAACTTTTTCATTCTGGTACAAATGGTATTTTAGAACATTATAACCATACTGTTCTGAAAATATTCATTCTACATTATTTTATGAAGTACACATTATATAACATTACTATCAAGTGATCTTACCCTACATTTCAGCAATGTGTGATATTTTTCAATATTAGCAATGCCTTAAAAAATTTTTACTTAACACTATTATTTAACTTAACACTTTTTGCTATTTTGTTTTTCCATCTCTTTACAATCTAGTTGAAATAAACGTAATTCAGACAGATTTAAACTTAAAATTTATTTTTATTCCCCAATTCAATGAAATTTAAAAGTTAATGGTAGAATTCCTTGCACGAAATTCCTGAGTTTCTCATATTGTAGGAACAAAATATTTTCCTGTTCTGAAATTGTATTCATTATCTTAGAATAACATAAATAATTGTTGTTTATGGCCTTTGAGTTTTATCGTACCTAGACAAAATTGAGCTTTTTTTTTTAAGAAAAAGGTCTTATTTGTCAAGAATAAAAAAAATCATTTTCAGAAATCGTTAAAAAAATTGCTGTCATATTTTTAAGGATGACCGATTTTATAGCTAATAATTTAAGCATCTTTTTCTTTGGTGGTTTTATTGCATATAAAAATATCACATTGAAAATTCGAAAGCTGTATCTTGAAGTTTTGCAAAGCGTTTCATCCTCGGATTACATTATCATTTTTATAACTTAACAGTTGAATAGTCCCAATCTTGATAATATTAATGTTTTAGATGTATATTCATAGAAATATCAATTTTGAGCAATATATTTGTTTCAATTCTTCAAAATCCGTTGTTCTTTAAAAAAAAATTAATTATGCTATTAGCTATTACTAAAGTGTTCTGTACCTCAAAAAATAGCAATTAATAAAATTTATCTAATTAATAATTTATGAAAAATGTATTTATTACCCTTGAAATAAATATTGAAATACATAATGAAATACAAGTTCATTAATATATAATTCAATTCATTTGATTCAATTATTTTAATGACTTATTTCGAGAACGGGGGTGCACGTTTAGTCATTTATTTATTGCCTAAGTAGTTTATTTTAATTAGTAACAAGTATTTATTCCATAGAATTATTGAGTTTCAAAATTAAGAGCTAAATAATTCAATATCATTATATAAACAATCAAAATTTTTATTATTTTTATTATGAAAATTTTAATAGCATTTAGTAACGTTTTCATTAAAAAATTTTTAATTGTAATTTCTTTTATAATTATTATTCTTTTTTGAGTATATTTTAATTTAGAGCTATTATTAACGGTATAAAATTAATGTTTAATACTTAATGATGATTTAATTATTTTTTGTTAAATAGAATCAGACACAGTTAGGAAATTTCAAGCTATTGAACAACTACTCATATAGTTCTTGCACTTATGAATAAAATATTTAAAAATTTAGTAAGCAATAAAAAATATTCTGAGTTTAGTAGTAATTTTACAACTGCATATGATAGGTATATTAATTAAATACCCAAAAGTCAAATTGAGATAAACCCTCTAAATCGATTTATATAAATAGTAAGTAATGAATAAATTGGATTTTATTTCTTTTAATAGCTTCATGCTTATTTAGCTATATCATGTTTAGCACAAATTCATTTTTATTCTCACATACATTTTCAGAAAAATAATTTTCACCATAATTAAAGTTTATTTTCTTCACGCTTAGAAATTATATTAATATGAGAAAGACATAAATAATTTATATATCAATTAAAGGTACTATCAAGGAATATATCAATTATACATGTATACTTATTATTTTATGTCCATAAAATTGTTATTAAATTCGGTTATGTATTCCTTAAAAAACTGCTTATGTAAATAATTCTTTTAAATCAATTATTATTGAATATATAAAAATTATTAATAATTCATAACTGTAAACCTGATTTGCCAGCTATTTTTGTACTTTGTCACTACCAACAATTCCTAAAACAGTTAAACCTAATCTGTGTAAAAATAAATATTATTTTAACACAGATTATTTAACCATATTTTTGCATTATTTTATGTGTTTGTGATCGTAAAATCTTTATCATAATTTGCTCATTTTTTCTATTTTACAGAGATAAAAATATCACAAAAAAAATCAAGATATATACTTTTACTCTAAAACATTTAAAAGTGATCAAGCATTACAGTCTTAAATTTAACTATTTTATGCATACATTTAACTAAGCATTTCCCTGTAAAATTCTAATTTAAATTTGAAAAATGTTTTATTTTTCCAAACTCAAAAAACGTTTAGCTACTACTTTGTCCTCATCGATTATCATTTAATCAATATTTTTTACCACTTCTTAGTAATAGATTTAAGAAATTTATAAAAATTATTCAACATTCTTAATCTTAAAATTTTATGAAAAATTTAGCAAAACATTTTATTCAAATAAATGTTTAAAAAAGTTATAATTTATCGCTTTTATTTGTTTAAAAAAGTTCCAATTTACATCATCTACAATCAACTTATTATGAAACAATTTTCGAGGTAGCAATTTTTCGGTTGTCATTGATTGTTTAGATACTTCAGATGTCTTTCTTAAAAACTCACACTCAAAATAATAAATTGCCAAAGCCTATAGGAGTTTCACCTAAACTAAAATGTCTTCAAAACAATTTATGATAATATTAGCAATGAATCAACTGACAACAAAAATCTCTGTCCATGACAAAACATCAAATCCTGATCTACATGTGAACGACCTGGCATGGGACTCGAAAAGCCCCCGAGTGAGAATTTTCCCAGGAACCAAAGGGAAAACAGCAGTCTTTGGGAACGAAGTCTCTCACGTGTAGTAGAATTATCGATCAATAAACTGTAAGCAAATGATCGACGAAACGAAACAAGTTGAAAAAAATGACGAAACATTTTAAATCATTTCTCAAGGAAACAATGCGGCGGTTTGTTTTAAAAGAGCTTTGTTTTTTGTTGTCATTTCAATCCAGTTTCTTTAAGGCGATTTGCTCCGTGAAATCACGGCTGTCTGTGACCCCTTTAGATCTGGATATACCACTTTTAACCTGCTCAAACAACAGTCCGATGGTGGTAGTACATGTGTGCTAACTTTTTAATCGCATTCTTATTCTGTTTGTTTGCGATTTAATGCGTTGTTCTTAGTTATTCGAAATATTTCCACAATCCGTTTGAAGTGTCGTGACACTTAAAAAAAAACTATTATGATGTATATTATCGATTTATTTTAAAAATAGAAATGATTTTTAATTGCGCAATGTAAGGAAATAAAATTTAGATCTGTAACAATCCCTTTATTTACAATTTAACTTAGGGAAGGTATATTTCATTAAAACAACTATGATATATTTTAATAGTACAAAATATGACTATAGTATTTGTATTAAAAAATTTGCAATAAGGATGATTTAATGGTATCCAGATTTAAGAGAATCACTTTATGTTTCGTTTCTCATAGTGACTTGTTGAATTTGATCATTAATCACATATAACAGGTTAAAACAGAGATTTCTTTAATTTTATTTACACATTTAGAAATAAGTACTTATAAGCATCTTGAACTAGATTATACCAATACATTAATATCAATCAAGAATTCATCCTAAGGTACATAAACTTAAAAGTAATAAAGATACTGATTCCTTTGTTGATTTCCTTTTTAAATTATTAATAATGTTATACCATTTGAATAAATATTTTTGAGACTCCAGTAATGTAATAGGGGTTTCAAATAAAATCATTTTTTCATTTCATTACCCAATGATCTATCTTTCAGCTCAATTGTTCTTGAGTTTAACAATCACTTCTATCATGGATGATTACTGTTCTTTGAAATATACTTCAAATCTTAGGTACTGGCTGAATCTTGTTAGCAAAATTGGATAAAACTATTAGCAAAGCTCCTCTTTTTAATTAATGGCCGTAACATTTCATGAAACTCATCTTTTAATATCAATTACAAAATTAACCTGTTAGAAGTAAAAATGTCCAAGAATTTTCGGTAATTACATATGTATGTATGTATAAATATAAGTTTTAAGAGATTATATGTACTCTAACTTACTAAATTTTGTAAAATTTCTCGATATTGCATTATTAATTCATCTATTATTAACCATAATTAATCATTTCCATTTTATTACATATTTAGCTACATATTAGAAATATCCATAAGAACTAAAGAAACTACTAGTTGCGAAGATTTTATAAAAAAGGGATGCACAATTTGTTGAAAAAAATAATTACTGAGTACTGTGCTCAAAAATTTTTAATGTTAAAAAGGCTTTTTTAATCATGCCAACACGTTTTCAAAATTCTTTTCAACCCAGGTTGCCATGATCAGACAAAAAAGAATAACTCATCATAAAATAATTATATGAATGCTCCTAATTAAATTTTAAAAAAATCATAAAAATTAAAAGTGTTTTCCAAAAATGTGTGGTTAGTGCAATAATATTTTAATAAGATCAAGGAGAAAAAAATGTGAATTTTATCCTATTTTCTCTTTAATTAATTTCCTAAAATTGAAATTTTTAAATATTGTAAATTAAAAAGGGCCCTAGAAATTTATACATGAAATTATGCAGATACGTATTATTTATTTCTAACAAATCATTTACTTAGCAACTAATAATGCTAGATAAAAATACTATTAGAAACTTAAAATACAATCATATATATTTTCAATTCATATTTTTAAAAAATAAATATTTTTCTCCTTTTTATTCTGTTAATTTTTTAAAAACCATTTTTCTGTGTGATAAAAAATGTTAATAGTTTTAAATTTTTCATTTTATTTTTAATGGGAATTAAATATTTTTAAGTATGTTAAGTTTATTCGTAAAGGTAAAGATACCATAAATAAATTTATGGTTTATTTTTATAGACAATATTACATTTTTTTTTCTTTTGTGCAAGCAAAATTTTTATTTATTTCCTTATTTATTAGCTTAACATGCTATCTAAGAGAAATTATCCTTAAAAAGATATAAAAAATGAAATATTCTATTTTGTAAAAATAATGTGTATTATAATATAATGTAAATTGCATAAGAATATCACCTATAAATACAAGGAATGACAAAAAAAATTCGTTAATATCATTAAGAAAAAAAAATGAATTTACACAAAAGTAATAAACAAATAACTACGAAAATGATTTGATTTAGGAAATGTTTTGAAGAAAAACATGATGTATACTTGTTACATTTTAAGAACAAAGATAAAAGTAAGCAAAATTTATTCTGAAAGGAGGATTAAAAAGAGATTGCTTAGTATCCGAGTTAAAAAATAAAATCACATGATGTAGAACTATTTAATTTAATGCGATGACCTTGATGTTAAAGACTATCAAACGCTAAGGAATTTAATTATAATAACAAAAATTATGCGCTTTTTTCGATGAATCAAATATTCCACCTTTTGCAGAACCTTCGTTAGATGGTATTACTAACCATTATAAAAAAATAAAAAAAAAAAAAAAGTTTTGTATACGTTGATTCTTAGGTTCTTGCGTCATAGTAAATGATCTTTTCGAAATAAACTCGACTTTCACGAAAGTTGAAAAGGTCAACACACATAGGATTCATGTGAATATGTGTTGTAAGGCGGCGAAGTAAAACGCTTTGTGATAAGCGAGTGAACTTTTTCTAATGCGATTTGTAAAAGTTGATTTTCCTTAATTTTAAGCACTGCGGCTCTTCATCAAATTATAGTTAAAAATTGCAAATAATTCTGTAGAATTATTGAATCTTTCACTTAAAATATATTTATAAATAGACGGTAACTATGTAAGTAAATCGTGTTTAGAAATTTCAATCCTCTCTTCCCTGAATAAATAACAACTTTGTTTTTAACTATCATATTTTAAAACTGTGGCTATTTTGATAATAATTGTTAAACGTTTCGTCTAATTACACAATCTTTTCGTTTCGTTTTTAATTTTATCCAATTATTTATTCAACAATCTTTTATTTTTAACTGCGCAAATATTTTCTTCAATTTTTAATTATTAAGTCTTCAGTAAGTCACCAAAAAGTCTTCTCTTAACTTTCTTAAATTATGAGTTTAAATGTAATTTTAATAAAAGAATATTATAATAAAAATGGATTTATTTTATGGAACTCTATTCAACAAACATTTATGTACATTTAAAATTTGCGAATGAAATAAATTTTTTGGTAAAATAAATAAACGCTAAACTTTTTAAAAATGCTTCAAGACATAAACTTTTAAATAATTATTGGTAAATGTTAAGATGTCTGCATATCTACATTTACAAATCTACTTTAGCTTCCTTGCAGAAAACTTCATCTCCCAAATCATACAAAATTTAGTCATTTCATAAAGTATTTTACTCTCGTCACCAAATATTTATAAAAATTTAAATGTAAATTTATATGCATATAAATATATGTAAATGTATATATATAAATATAGAACTTCTCATTTTTAATTTTGATTTAAAATGATATCATCCAAAAATAAATATATTCAATGTACTCTATTTCAGCTGTTATTCACAAATGCTTCTCATACAAGTTACAAATCATATATAGATGTGATGTAGATAGGCTTTTTTATGTGAAATATCACTTGCAGTAAAATGCTTGACATAGCTTACAGTGTGACATTGTCAGTTGTATTCCTCACTAAAATCTTTATCGAATATCATTCGCGAAAAAATAATAAAAATATGGCATTGTTATAAATAGCACATTTTAAATATTGTCATTTTGAAATGAATAAGTATTATTTAAAATAGCATCCAAATTGGGTTCTTGGATCGAATATGAAAAAGCCTCTTGTGACCCTTCTTTTATGTATGTATATCATAAAAGAAAGTAAAAAACCTCTTATTTTCTTTTATATATGGTATACATATATGAAAGAATATGATCATGAAAATGAGGGTAATCCTTTTTTCATGATCGAAAATGACAAGTTTTTGCCCAGAAAACAAACTTTCTCGTAGTGGTTTTACATCTATACCAGGGCTTCTTAAACTGTGGGTCGCGACCCCCAGGGGGGTCGCAAAGATCTGATACTTTTCAATCATTATAAATAAAATTTTAAAATTAGTATACACACTACGTACAAATATAAATACAAATAAAAATCATACAAAATATTATTTATTACGATCTGCACTAACTCATTACATACTATTTTATTACGATCTGCACTAACTCAAATAGAGCCTAGATTTAATTATTTGTGTAAAAATAAACAATCACATCCATCACATTAATATTGTTTGATGTTAATAATATGTTTTTATTAAAAAAATTGTTACAAAAGTTTATTTTTTCTATTGAATAAATATATATATATAGTTTTATGTCATTCTATTTATTGTGTTTTATTACGACCGATATCCCGTCAACGTTTCCAATTATATATATGTGAAATGAATGGGTACGTATTCTTTAATCCTTATTTTATTTACATTGTAAAATAGTGCGATATTACATCTACATCTACGGTTAATATATATTTCATTATATGGAGGAGGGGGTCGTTTAAAATTTACTAAGCTTGAAGGGGGTCGCTATATAAAAAAGTTTAAGAAGCCCTGATCTATACGATGTGTGTGTGTGTGGATGGGGAACCCTACTTACAACTCCTTTCTCGAATTATTTGGAGATGAATTTTCTGAGGAATAATTAGTGACATACATAGACGCTATTTCATTATAGTATGCCATGAAATAAAATAGTTTTTACACTCAACTTGTACTTTCTTATTGTTACTGAAAAACTATTCCATACTTTATTTATGCAATTTCAATATTTCATATTTTAAACTTGAAACTTCTTGAAACAAGCATGCTGTATTTAAGAAATTATCATAATTCATTTCGAAAAACTCTTGTTTAAATCTTTCGAAAGAACTATTTTAATCTTCTCATAATCATTTCATCTTAATTAAACATCCTTCAATCGATTATTTTAATTACAAAATGAATATCGAGATATTTTGCAAAGTAATTTCTTTTTACCATGATTTTCTAGCCTGTAATTAATTTCTACTTGCTGTATCTGATGGAAGATAAATGAAGTGAAGAGTAGAAGAAGAGATTTGAACTCTTCTTGGTATGAAAAGTAGTTATACACTGACGTCTGTGTATGAAATTATTACGAATCAATTATAGATCCACTCAAAACGATAATCACAAGTTGAGAGGGCAAAAGCATTCTACAATTACGTTACGCGATTATGGAGTTGGTACGTAATCAATCTCTCTCCTTGACTGCTAAATCTCTCCGTAAATATATACAAATATTACCATAAACGTGACTAAATTGTTGCAGCGTGGAAAAAAATAGAGCTATGATTTACATATGGAGAAAAGGCTATCAGGAATGGAATTTTAATGTAAAACAGTTTGCTGTATTCGTAACTTTGAAAGGCAATCCTTCGGAATTATAATAGTCCAGATAAAAATTTCCTGGAACATTTTGTGGAAAGAAATTACCCATTTCTTGTATTGTTAAATTCAATAAGAGAAAATTATTTTTAACAGTTTTACTGATAATAGTTTTTAGTTCTATTTCTTAAATTCTGGGCATAATTTTCTTATTTGAATTTATAATTACGATGAAAAATTGTTTACTATTTTTGGCTGTAAATTTCATTAAACTTGGAATAAATTAATTGTACTAATGTTATTAACTTGATT
>JAPDSC010110898.1:508736-527076 GCA_026290005.1 Latrodectus geometricus | reverse complement strand
TATATATATATATATATATATATATTCAAAATACCATTTACGTACCACTTTTTACCAGTTCCATCACATTTTTGCTTACCTACTGAAATTTTTTTTCAAATTTAAAATGTGTCCAGTTTAATTTTATAACATAAAAAAATTAATCTTTATTAATTCAATTTTTATAATTTAATTTGAAATTATTTAACAGCTGATTCTAAGAAATATCTTATTGAACTTAAAATATTATTTTACGTGTAACATCTATCAATTCCTGTAACGAAGATTTGATGAATAAAAGAAAAGAAAAATCGACTCTGCGAACGCACTATCACGTATTTGAGGCGTGTGCTGTCTGTCAATTCACTTTTTCAATACTTAGCTGATTACTTCCTTCCAGAAAAATGCGAATTGTTGCATATGATTCTCATCGCATGTCTATTCATTTCTTATTCAAATCACGCAATTCACAAAGCTGTTAGTATTTCGCAATCAATTGTTCTAAGGCGAAGGATAAACAATAGAAATTGGAAAAATGGACTCAAATCTGAAAGAGTTGGCTTTAGGCACTCAATGCAAACTACTGCTGGCACTGCCCTTCATTATAACATTTTATCAGATAATCAGGCTCCTGACAAAGCAGCTGTGGTGGAGTACATTGTAGATTCTGCTATTCTAAGTAGATAAGAATATATGAAATAAAATATTTCCTATCCAATCCTTGAACTTAAATCCTTCTTTAGTGAATAGTCACGATGCCTAACAAAGTGGAGTCTTCACATCTTTTAAACTGTTGTAAGGAAAATTTTTTGCAACAGTTCTTACTTAAAATTAATTTTTGAATTAATTGTTTTTAATAACAATTAACATAAAAGTTTACAATCGTGTTTCACATTTCTTTATTATCAGTTTTAAGAAATGATAAACTATTATTAAAAAAACTCAATGTTACGTCAACCCATATGAGGGCCAAGGCTTACAATGTTCATATCTGTTTTAATAACCGAGGACCTGGGATATGAAACATTTGTACTGGGTAGGTGGTCAGCCTAATGTGAAACTCTCAGTGTTCAGTATCCACACATGCTTGGTACTCAGTTTTATAGACCCACTGAAGTGATGAACTGTTGAATGGACTTTTCCCAATCCGAGGATCGATCCTCCGATCTGTGCCTTGGGAACACGAAACGTTACCACTGTGCCATTGGACTTCACTGATGAAATATTAAGGCACCTAATTTGGAGAAAACAAGAATCAGACTTTTTTTTTATCCGAATCAGATATTTCAATATAAAATAAAAACGGGTTACTTTGTAAATTGGGTAAATGACGATGTGTCTCCTTACTGATTTCTTCCTCCTTTGTATGATCACGTGACTTAGGTGAAGATATAGTAATCTGTTTTTAATTAAGAAGAGATTAATATAGTTTGCATATTTAGTTGTGTATATCTAATTCAATAGAAAATTGACCCAAATTAGAATCTTTACCGAAAGAGATCCTGTGATTCCACAAAAAAAAGCTTAGATCATGTAATATAATTCGGTAATTATTGCTAAACTTGAAACACAACATTTAACTTGGCAGAATAAATCAATAACTCCTTAAAATTCAAGCAGTGTTATCGTAAAGGATAAGAAATATGTATCAATTGTGATACATATTTAACATATGTTTTGCTATATACATATTCATCACTTTTTATTATTTTTTATTTTTTTAAGTAAACTAATCAATCCTTTTTTTTTTTTTTTTTTTTTTTGAATTTGGAAGATTTTTGTAGTTTACTGATATGACTGGTAATTCCATGATGATTTAACTAAATCTTGAAATAAATTTTTTAAAAATTCTCTCATCTAAAGAAAATAATAATTCATTTATTGGAATATTTAAACATTTTAAGTTATCGCTCTGCATCATTAACATACAATTCAATGTAATTTCTTCGTATACCTTAATTTTGATATTTTTAAGTAAACTTATCATTTTCGCTTAAAAGATTTATGTACTTAATGACAGAGGATTTTTTAACATCTACATCTGTCAATTCAACTTTAAATTAAAATTCCCAAAAAGTTTAAAATTTTAAACCAGCTGTATGAAAATAAAAATAACTATATATTAAAAAATAATAAACGAGCTTAACTTATAACTAAGGTAGTTTCATTTCTGTTTATAGTAAAACCTAATGAAGAAATTTCTTGTTATTTTAAAGCACATTCACAAAACTTTTTTAAGTTTAATATTTTTAAATTTATGAACTTTTACAGTGTTTTAATTGAGGTCACTTTTTTGATAGCTGAGTTTCTTGATTTTTGACTATGGGGTTTTATACAAATAATTCATACTTTATATTTCTTATGTTAAACTTTACAATTGCTTTTAATAAATAGCATAGTGGTTTTTTAATATATTGCTAATCGTATTTTTCATAAAAAAAACGTATTTATGATTTTTTTAGAACAGGGAGAGTGTGTTAATTAAAAGATTTTAAAATAATTTCTATGATTTGCTAAGATTATTGAAATTATTTAATATAATTTTTTATTATTATCATGAATTTTATGATATTTTTCTTAAATGTCGTAATTGTTGCTTACATTGTGATAAATGTGCATAAACATTATTCTTTTATTTCTATGAAAGTTTCCCAAAATATCCCACTATATATAAAAAGTATATTCAAGTGAAATTCATTTAAAGTAGATCTAAATTATTTTCAGATAATTTTCAGCAATTCATCTACATGTACTCAACCTAAATACATTAGGCACGTTTTTGATATTAAGATATTGTAAGAATTCACGCTTAAATGTAATTAGGACACACAAGAGTTCTTTTTCACGTTACTTTTTAGCTTCAAGAAAAGGAAATATGCGCATGCCTTATTCTTCTAAAGAATAATTAAAAACAAAGGAAGTAAACGAAAACAGGTACTTCTTACTGTTTGACTACTGATCAAGGAGAAGTTGCCTTAAATTTTGAATAAAAAACAATGTCGTTGATTTATGCATTTTGATATCTAATTAGCAAATGTCATTTAAAAATCAAACTTAATTTTCAGTAAATTAATCTCTCAATTTATATTACGGAAATAATATAAACTGATTTATTCTCCTTCAAATATTTTCCTGGAGGGGTTTTTCTGATTATAGATTTCCTTGTAGGAATCAGAAGGTTGTTAACTCTTATAAAAGAGGCAAAAATCTAGTCATGTTTTTTTTATGTTAAATATAATTAAAATTCAACACGTGACTTGCTTTTGCAGATAAATATTGGCCACGTAATACCTCTTTCTCACTATCATAATGTTATGTAAATATGATTTTAGGATTTAATTGTTGTTATGATTAAATTTGTTATTTGGAAATTGCTTAGGAAATTGTTTAGAATTAAATTTGTAATTTTAATTTAATTGTTATTACTTTATAGCAGTTAAAGTTATTCCTTTAATTCTAGTTAATTTTTAATTTGAAGTTTAATTCATTATATATGTGAGATTGCATTTGCTTATCAAGTAATGGAGTCATTTTTAAAATTTTGAATTTAAAATTTAATTCAAAAATTTTCTAAAGGCATTTAAAATATTATTCCTCCTCCCCTCAAAAAAATTATCAATTTTAATGGAATATTTTGTAGGCATATGAAATAATCAATTCAAAGAATCTAAACAATGAAAATTCTATTAAAATTATCTGCAGTAAGAGATTACTTGTTTTTTGGTGTTTTGAAATTAAATAATTACTGTTTGCTTACTTTTTGGAACAAAATATTATTTTTGAGTTGTAATTTTAAACCTCCCTTTATTCAAGGACTAGCAAATATTACTTTTATTTCTTGTAAAAACATCGGTATGTTAATAAGCTGGGAGTAATTTTATGTCATTTTAATCGACAAAGTAAAATCCAAAAGCATCCTTGAAAGAGCATTAGTGGTCACAGTTAATGAGGAAGCTAAAATGTTCCTCCCTTTTTATACCTGAAATATAATATATTTTAACATAAGACATTTATAAGCAATTCTTTAATTTCAGTATTATATTTCTAAATGAGTCATTTACAGTAAATCAAAAATGAACATTACGAAATTCAAATAGCATTGATATTTAATGTAATTACATGTCCCGTATTCTATAAAAGTGTTTTAAATTTAATTTGTAATTTTAGTACCTAATTTAAATTACATTCAATTTTCTTTTTTTATAGAAAATAATTTAATATACTTATATCTGGTTTGCCATAGAGAGCCGATATATTATAGTACAAAATGCTTAGATAATATTTTTTGGGGAAAATCAGTGCTTAGTAAATACATTACCGTTATGGTTGCTAATATTCATAATTAAATACTGTCTATATAAAACAATCCATTCGTTACAAAAGAAGTATATTCAGTTATATAAAATCTGCTTAACTTTATGCACTAGTATCAGTTTGTCACTTAAAAACGTATTATTAATTTTGTTTATAGAGTAGTTTGTTAACTTTGTTCATCAATGATTCCTTAGAATAACTCTTTCATGCAATACAAGAAATAAAGTTAATTGGTAACAAATATCTTATCTTTTTTTCACATTATACAATTTTAATCCTCTTTGATTAAGAACAGAGTAAGCGGAAAAATGAGGTTATTATAAACTAATTGCCTGGTCTGTGATCTCGTTATTTAGCTTTTCCTTGTATGTCAGTTGCTCCAACATTCTCTCAAATTTAATCATCTTAAAACATTAAATACGATATGCAAACCCTATTTAAATTTATAATTTCTAGAGACAAATTTACGAAAATTAAAATGCCGGAAATATATATATTTTGATGATTCATCAATGGATGAAGATAATGATTATGTTATCTTATCAAAATGTGGATTAAGTTTTTCATATTTATTCTATTCAATATCAATTAAAATACGTTGTATTATAATTTCTGTGATTACTGTAAGATTTAATAATTAATGTTTATTCATATTTAAGGATTATTGTGAATATATACAGAGCTTTTTCTCTTTGTTCCTGTTTTGTAAATAAGTAAATATGAGTTCTTATTTCCCTCATTTTTGAAATTATTTCTACTTTTTCCTGTTGCTAAATTTGATTTTAATTTTACTTACTTTTACATTAAATTTTCTCTATTTATATGGATATTTTTGGTATTCCAAGTAATGCTTCCAGCTCTTAATAAAAAAATTTTGTGTTAAAATTTTTTTCTATTTGTTTTTCTGTTTATTCATTTTATTAAACAATATTTATAATTTATATTGTTAAATTACAATGAATACTTACTTTATTTTTAGAACTCGTAAAACTGGTACTTGTGTAAAATATCGTCTACCAAGGAAGTTGGCACAACATCCGCTAACTTCAACATATTCAATAAGTCATTTAATTTTATTCCTCAAACATATTTCATGAAAATAAATTAAAAAATGGTAAGATAAATATTTTAGACATACGACTGAAAACAATTGTGGCACAGTTTATTTGGTAAAGTTACTAAACATGAACATAAAATTCATTATTTTAACAACAATGGAAAAAGTTGTTAAAAAGAAATCTTAAAAAGAATAGTCAAAAAAATCGTATCCAGCTGCATCGTAGGAAATTCCCAAATGAATATTATTTTGTGATGCCAAACAATTATTATTAATATTTTTTTTTTAAATTTTATAATAAAATTAATAACAAAAAAGTTAGAAAAATAACTATTGGAATTTAAGTTTATCATCTTGTTTAATGAAAGCCAAATAAATTATCTAAGCAGCAATTATTTGTATTTGATAAACAGCTTTTCTATTGTTGACAAAAATAGTGTTATTCAGTGATTTTTCACATATATCTTAAAACCAATATATAATATATGTTTGCTAGTCTGTATATGATATCAATCAGTAAATATATTATATAAGAAATACTCAATGGTAATAACTGTACGTAAAGTATTTATGAAATCTGTGTATTAAATGGCGTAGTAATGTATAATTAAATATGCTCCTGAAACCTCTTAGGGATCAATTTGATAACGCATATATCATTCACGATACATTTAGTGTAACATATAAGGCCTCTGTATTAAAAAGTTTGTTGTCTGTTTAGTGAAAATTAATTACAGATTGATTTGACATTTCAAAATATCTCAAAATAATGTTTCCATTCACTTATACACACGAAAACTTGCCACAATGTAACTTGAATCTCGATATTTAGAATCTACATTATAATGAAAAAATTTTAAATAAAATCAGTGGAACTAATTATTTAAATAAATGTATTACTACATTTAAATCTAATAAAAATTCATACGTTTATTTTAGTATATTTTTTAAGGGGAAATTCATTTTCTTTTTAAAAAAAGCCTTTCAAAACGACACTTTCCGTTTTTACTAGAACACTCTCTAGCAGTTTTTACTACATACCTGCCTTGTTCTTGAACCCAAAAGTTCAAGTTAATCAAATAGCTTCCAGGTCTTCCCGTGACATTTTACGGACGATGAACAAAACACTACATAGCATGCTATCACTTGTGCTGTGAACATATTCCACTGAAAACAACTTTGTATGAGAAATTTGGTGCTAAAGGTCAGGTAATAGCTCCGTGACGAGAGCACGTAAAGCAGCTTTTTGTTGACTGTCAATTATTCAAAAGAACAAAAACAAAAGGAAAAAAATCATGGAATTATAATGTTTGAAAATAAGTTACGCTTCTCTTACACGAAAATGTCAAGGGCCAGCTTTCTAAATGTAATGATATGAAATTTGTTGGAACATTTTTAGAGATAATTTTACATCCCGGATGCTTAATGTCAATAGTCGTAGGTTGGGCTTTTTAGAATCTCTAATGTGGTATGATGCTGACTTATAATGAAAAGCATACAAATCGTTTCATTTTCATGATTGTTAAAGAGGAAAGTAAGTAGGCTTTTAAAGTGATTTCGTATTTTTTTTTCATGCTAGATACCGTAGTTGAACTATTTTGTACTTGTTTAGGACTGTATATTAGAAAAAGCGAACCTTACTATCAAATGAATATTTTAAGCCTATTGAAAAAATAGGTAAAACATTTCTGTGAATAGATTAATGGTTAATAAAATGTGCATAATTTTGCATGATGCAAACTGTAGAATGAAATTAAAGTTTTAAATTTCATGAAAGAACTTGAAATTAAACTGGTGAAAACATTAATGTACTTTCCAGAATCCAAAACTAAAGTCATAGGCTACGGCATCTAATAGTGAATATTATAAAGTTCGTGCAATTGATTTGTCACTTATGATTGAGAAAGTATAACATTTGGAAATTAAATTGCATGGTCAAAATGAATTCATTAATTTAGTCAGCTTATTGATCATTTACATACTTTCTGATATTCCATTGAGTCTTGTAGACTTTATCAGATATACTGAAAACAACTTTGTTCAAAAAATATGAAATTGTTGCCGTCAAAGACGAAAACATCACAATAATTTCTATAGAGGTAAACATAAAGTAATATAATAAAACCACATGATTATCCACAGTCTGCAAATTATTTCTTGGCATTGATAAGCTATCAAAAATTCTATATCAAATATGAAGCATGGAATAATTAAGTTCTGATTAAATGCAAATAAATGTTGAATATTATACTTGAGATGAATGATAATTTTAAGAACTTAAAAGTAATACACTTTTATAACTGTAGAAAAAGAACTAGCACATTAATACGTTTGCATTATTTTATGTCAGATAGCTGTTTTCTCAATTAAATATAAGATGATGAAATATATTTTCAAAATATTACTATCAGGAGATCTTTGTTTTGTTGAAAATTGAATGTGTGAATATGAAAACGCAATTAATAGATAGTTAATGAAAATTTAATGTAAAATATATTTCACAAATTCAACGGTTCTTATTCAAGCAATAGTTGCCTAATATACAAAGGAACTCTTAATTTATCTAATTCAGATATTATTTTCTCTTCAGGAAACTTTATACATAATTTCGCATCACATGCATATTTCTAAAGCGACATGATTAAAAAAATTACATCACTTACAAAATTTGAGAAAATAGATGAAAAATAATTCGGAAAATGTTGAGTTTCAGTTCAAGAAATGCGGCAGGAGTGTATTTTAAAATTGAAGATTTGAAACTAAATATGTATATTTTGTTGTCTGTTAAAAGATATAGTATTTTATAAAAGCTAAAAAATCTATCTATGCAAAGCTGTGTCTCGAACAGACACAGACTGATATAATAAGTCTAAAATCTTGCTGATGATTAAGAATTTGCTCAGGTCGGAAAAAATATTATGTACACATTTTGTTACTGTAAGGGAAATTTCAAACATTAAAAGAATATCAGGTTACCTTCTAAGCCATTTTTATTGAAAATATCTATTTAAAATTTAACTTTTAATGGCAAGTACCAATTATAAATTAGTAAAAACTGACTAAAGTTGATAGCTGTTGAGCAACTGGATGTTTTCAAAGCCCAGAAAAAAGTCGCTGACGTTTTTATGGATGAAGTCTGTTAAAGACTGTGTTTCTCAACTTTATAAATTTGGATTGCTGTGTGAAAGCATCTCCTTAAACCGTATTATAGAATTACCTACTTACTTCAAACTATATTAGAATCATACTTAGCTAGATTATTGAGAATTTCGTAAACAACATTTATAAATTCTACCAAATATGTTCGAAGACTTCTAATTGAAATAAAAATTAATGAACTCATCTATCTTTATTTTCTCAAACTTAAACGATTTTCGTATCTGTCTATAATAAACTCATCTGTCTTTATTTCCTCCAAATGAGCAACTTTGGCGACTGTTTACAATTAATGTAAAATGCACCTTTTTTATATTTCTTTCCACTCTGAAATGATTTTGTTTAATTGTGCATAGTTAAAATGCTTCAGGATGTTTAATCATCATATTCCAAAATTTATTTCCTTTAAGGAAAATGGTTCTATTTATTTAAACCGCTTATTTTATATCTTTAATATCCATTTTAATAGAATAAAAGTATTTAAACAAGACATAATTTAAATATATAATTATTTAGAGTTCCGTAAATGAATATTTTCAACCAAATATTATTATTTTAATAATACTAAGGATTCATAAAAATTATAACATTAATTAAAAATGTTTTTATGGTACTCATTTTCCGCAGAATGAACTTTGCGAAACAACAAAATGCAAAAAATAAAGTATAAGAAATAAATAAATTGATTTATAAAATTTGTTCACCAGGAACTAAGAATTGAGAGTTTTTCTTTAATTATTGATTTTATACAAGTAGTATTTTTTAGGGAACATAATATACCATTCTAAATATTTGACTTGTGTAGGAAGAAAAACAAATAAATGAGTCAAAAGAGTCTAAAATTTTAGTACAAAAATAAATTTTTCCTTTCAGACACATAATTAGCTTAGCTATTTATTCTTTTTTATATCCAAATATAGTTAATTATATCATCCAAATATAATCAATTCAATTTTAGGATTCTCCATGTAGTTTCGTAGCAAATCGTCATGTTTCTATTTTGTGCAAGAATGTACAAAAATAATTCAGGAAGTAACAAAACGTCAATTATAATTGGTGTTTGAACTTTTAAAACATTATGAAAATTACAATAAACTATAGCATTATTTTCTCAATACAGATGTTGTTATTACATCTTTAAATCAGGGAATTTGCAGTCTTGTACCGATGAAGGATATATAAATCCAACTAAATAACTCAGTCAAGTAAAAATGAAGTCAGGAAATTTCAGAATTATCTTCTATAATAAAAAACATAAAGTTTTAGCCATTATCCAGGAATCGATAAGTAAGTTGGTAAGGTCACATAGAATTTTTTTTAGGTAAATATATAGTATTCGATTTGAAAAATGGAAATATGAAGAAAAAAAGTTCCATTATCATATCAGCAAAATTCATCTCGCGATAATTGTGCATACCCTTCTGCAAGTTAGTTACACGTCATTTACTGGACATTGGCTTTCACTCAGGTTTGATGAACTTGCAGGTGAAAAGGATTAGAGTATGTTTTCATAATTCTGTTCATTTTACCTCGTTTCGAGCAGGATAAAAAAATATATAATACTCCAACAATCGGAAATATAATTCAACAGAATTTTGTCTAAATCAGAAGAAAAGATTTATTGAAAGTATAAGTACAGTTTCATTAAACAAGAGTATATTTTAAATACTTTCATTTATTTATCTTTTGTTTTCTTTTTAATGGCTGACATTTTACATGATTTCTAGTTCTACAGCATGAACTAGAAATTATAAAGATAATCGAAAAGTTATTACAAATAAAGCATAAAACTAGTTATGCCAGTTATAAGAATTATTAGAATTTTGATAGAATGTTAGTTAGCAGAATTGTTTCAACGTAAAAAGTTAAATACTGGGTCAAGTATGAATTCGCGAGTGTTAAAAATTAATATAAGGACTTATTTATTTTTAACCACTGAATTTTAAAGCTGCATATACTGTTTTTACAAGTATTAACTAATTATCACTCATATTACTGACATTCAAAGTATAAGATCAGAGTTAAAATAAAATTTTTAAGAAAACTCCGCAAAGACCCTCTAAAAGTGAAATTTTCCAAATCATAGATTTTTTAAACTTTTTATACATTTAGAAATTTTTTAGTTCATTATATTTTCTGTTATTTGCTTTGATTTTGATTCATGTAAAATCAAATGGAATTTCCATATAATGTATATGTATTTCCAACAAAAGATCTTTTCTTTTTCTTACAATTTTGAACATATTGTTGCACCACCATCTTTGAAATTCAAGAATATAAGTTTCTAAATTTAATGGGACTCTATTCCGATATTCATTAAATATTCTTTTGTATTTGACAGTCCTTTAAAAATATTAAGCATTTTTAATCATCATAAAAGGAATGAAACGTTGCTCTTTGTTGCCGTTTAAAATTATCCAAATAATTTAACATTATATAAATAAGTGTATAGATTAAACTGAAACAATCAAATCTAAAGAATCTTTTTATAGATATGATTACTTTAATCAATATTACGACTTTTTATATAGATTGAGTTTAATTATTATATTGTGAAAACTTCATTACATGCAAAATACATTGTACACTCATGTAAGAAAAGTTTCCTATGAAAATAATTTGAATACTTTTATTTAGAGTGCTTCTTATTTTTAATATATTTTACTTTTACTTGATATTAGTATTGTTTGATAGTCCTTTTTTCAGAATTATTTTACATTTTGAGACATATCATACTTTTATTAATTCAGTAATTTCATCTCTACATTTAGTGAAAATTTTCTGTTTACTTTAATTGAAACTTCAATTAAGAAGATTCGTTTTTAGTACAAAACGAATATTACGCTGATGCTTGCAAATGATTTTTAGTTATATTTTGATAAAATTGTAACTAAAAATCTTGCTTAATAAGTCATTGAATATTATAACTAAATAATTCATTTCAAAGTTTGCGCTATTACATCATATAAAGGATTATTCAAAATGTTCAAAAAATTTATGACTTTTGCTAAATTTTTTATTTTTGGAAAATTTATTACGTATTTAAAATGCTTTTCTGCTCCCAATATTTTGGATCAATGATGTCATTTCCTTTAATTTAGATAATTTGCACTCTAACGTGGACGGTTTCTTTTACATAAATAAAAATTAGAAAATGTATATACCAATCCAATAAACCAATTAAACATTTAATTTATTAAGAAATAATAAAAAAGTGTAAGATATTTTTTAAAATGTAAAGGAATGAGCTTCAAATTGAATACCTTTTATCGAAAAATTTAATTACTTTTTAATTAACTTTAGTCAAAAATTTAAAACATTGAATCATTATATATATAATTATTTTGAAACAATGTGATCTTTCCTTATTTCTAATAAATTAGAGTTTTATATTGTTCAGAAAAGAAATAATTCTGTAAGCAAATTTTGCTTTAAAAACTGTGTTTATGTTTTAATTTTTTCAAATGGGTTTGTAATACATTTGCATGAAAAGTTAGCAAAAAAATGCATCTGTAAATAAATAGCTTAAATGTGAAAAAAATGTTGCTGTAAAAGTATCGATGGAATTTAACCCTTCTTTGCATAATGGTGGAAATTTCCATCATAACCTATAATGCCCAAAAATTATATAAAATAACAAGTTCACTTTAAGTTGATCGTGTTTGGATACCTTTTTAATGTCCATTGCATAAAAAGAAACATAGCTGTCAAAAATAAACAAGTGTCATTATCAGTGAAACGAGCTTAAAGTTGTCTCATTCCGCTGTTTGTTGTAGTTGCAATAAACGTATGATTTCATTTATAATTTTGTTTTATTATATTGGAGCTTCTATTGCTAAAAAATTGAAAATGAGTGGAAGAAAGGTTTGTAACACGTGTTTCTGTTATTTTCCTCTTTTATTTCTATTTAGTACTAAGCTAATGATCTAACTTTGGATGATGATGGAAATTTTTAGCATATTGTTTTTTGCTAAATTTATACTATAAATATATACTAAGATTTTTTTAACCATTTTTCCTTTAATTTTGAACATGAATTATATCAACTTGATTTATTTCACCAATAAAGAAAAAATCATGCAAAGAAGGGTTAAATTCTTAAATATAATACAAGTTTTTAAGGAAAGTCTGTTACAAGGAAATTTTCTCAAACAATTAAGATTTTTTTTCCCTTTTTTTTTAATGCATTGATACGCATGAAATTACAGTCTCATTACACATTGAGATAATACTTATAGATTTTAATAAATTTCTCTAATAATCACCCGATATAAAAAGAATATTTTGGTCGTTAATAGTCGATCGAGAATATTTTAAAACATTAAAGAATAAATTAAAACAAAACTTTTCAGCAATGAAAAATGAAACCTGAAACACCCTAAATAACCTGTGAAACGCTAAAATGTTTCACAAATTTACAAGAAGATTACATTAGCAGACAATTTGTTCTTAATAATATTTCATTTATTTTCTTCATTTAGATCTAATTTATATATATATATATATATATATATATATATATATATATATATATATATATATATATATATATATATATATATATATATTCCAAAAGTATTTTCAGTCTAGAAATGGTAGTCGATATTAGACAGCAATTTTTTTTCTCGTGATTTTTCTTACATTATGGGAACAATGAATCATAACTGAAGTTGCCTCGCAAAACAATGATTATCAAGTTGAGCCCCTATCAGCTTATGGAACAACAGAAAATCATGCATGGAAATTACTATTCTAAAGTGGCGTTCCCCGATCTAAAATATTTTTCGTGCAAAAGTAATAAACCGTGGACAAACAAAAGATGTCATGTTTTCTATCAGTAGAGAATTTTTGAAGTTCGCGAAAAAGCAGGGAAAAGAAACTATCTCCAAAAAGTTGTTTATTTGTTGTTTTTTCTCTTTCCGCCAGAACAACAATTCTAATGTTTTTCACATGCCTCTGCGTGTGTTTCCCTTTCTTTTGAAAAACCATCAGCAAGTCACGCATAATTGTATTTCGGGTGTTATCGGAAACAGAGATGGTTCACCTCTGTTTTTCTGACCTAGATTTACTATTCAACCGAAGGATGAGCAGGATGATCACCAAGCAGAACAATTCTCACTGTGGTTGCTTGTCTAGCAACGTTCGAATGTTTTCTTTTTCTATTGTATTCGGATGAAATTTCTTTTGATTAAAAAAAACATATTTACTATCTTTTTTTAATTCACACTTACCTTTCAAACTCAAATGTAGCTTTCACCCAAATTTAGCATCCACTTGTTTGAGGCTCTTTTAAAATTTGTATAGTTTAAGACGTAGAATATTTTTTAATCTCATAATCAAGTTTTTAAAGCTAAAAATAAAAGTCTTTTATGAGGAGATAAATTGATAAAAAAAATTTCTTAATTTGTTAAATTTTAATCAGTCTTGTAGTAGTTTTTATGAATGTCTATTATAAAAAATAATATAATAATAAAATAAAAATTATAAGGAACAACAGTGAAAGATTTTTAAAAACAGTAAAACTACTTTTAGAGAATATTGATGAAATGAGCAAAAATTCTTAAAAGAAATATTCAGTTTTCACTCTGTTTCCATCGAGTGTCGAAGAATATTATTATGATTTCACTTAAAAAATATGTTTTGTTCAAATATTACACCCGCAATCACCACTTCTCAATAAAACAAATTAATTTTTATAGTAGTTATAAAAATATTTTTATCATAGTTTTTTTACATTCTTTGTTTTAAGCTGCATTTTTTATTTTTGCAACAGATAGATCTAATCAAGCAATTTTCAGGTACAGTTAATAATATAACTTCATTGAGCATTCTTTTTTATAAATACTTCATTTCATAAAGAACTGATCGAATTATAATTAAAATATATAAATTTTATTGAAACACTATATTTAAAAATGTCTTTCTTATTTTAGTCTATTTTCATATTTTTAAATAAGATTATTTAAGAATGCTCTATAAAAAATGTATTTATTCTCAAATTTATTGCATTGGAGATAATTCTTTTTCAAAAAACTCCTCTCGGCATTTTTAAAACTGCTCTTAATTCTATAAAAGCAAGCTTTACTTATTTCGTTTCACTATGAAATGAGCATTTGTAATTTTTCAATTTTTTGTCGATACGATAAAATTTCTTACGATTTCCCTTAATCAATAAAAAATAGAAAATTAAAATATGCAACTCGAATATAATTATCATGATATAAAATTATTCTAATATCATTTTGTATTAAAAAAATTTATAATCGAATCTTCTATTTGCATATTATAACATAATCCCCTTCACAATATTTTACATCATTTTAACCGTCATAAATTTAATAAAAACTAGGATTTTTTTAATTAATTATTCATATTTGAGAATAAAATAAAATTTTATTAATAATAATTGCGAGAAGAAAAAACAAAATTTTTTAAACATTATTTACTACAGCACATGGTCTATGAATGTCCAACTATTTATAATTTTTCAAAAATAAATGAAAACTAAACCAGACAATTTTTACTATTCTACCGAAAGACAAATATATTGTAAATCTTATCGAGAATGCTACACCTTAAGATATATCTATTTTAAAAAAATTTTAAATTACATGAAATTTAAAATTTTATAGTCATAGCTAAGACTCTACTTGAAAATTGAAATTCCTATAATATAAATGGTATGTGCTAGGTTATATTTTTCATTTTAGTTATATTTTCTTATTGGAGTTTCTTTTTTGTTTCCAATGCAATTTAGAAGTTCTATAAACTTTATTATAAATGTTTTATAACTTTATTATATATGTAGTTAGCAGCTAATTATTATAACAGAAATAATTATTTTTTAGGTGTATTTACAAGTAATATTGCTGTGAAATGATGCTAAAAACATTTTCAAATGTCTATCTTCCTCTGATATAACGATTCAAAAAAGGTAGGCATATTATTTGTCCAAGTATTCTGCTTTATGAATGTTAAAAGTTTAAAAGAGTTCTTATTTGTCATGTATACTCAATTATTCTTTATTTAAAAAAAAAAAAGCCCCACTAAAACTTTGGTAAATTTTTATGTCTAGAAAAAAAATCTAAAAAGCTAATTCCATGAATCTATTGCCTACAGAAAAATATTAAATAATATTTGAATGGCCGAATTTTAAAACTGAAACAGGAAATTAAATAATTGGACTCAAAAAAGGTACAAAATATAACTTTATTTTTGTAAAGCCCAAAGAGTGAATTGTAACATGTGTAAAAAAAGTGGTCTCCCATGAACATTAAAGTATTTAAATAAATAAATTCTTTTTTTTTAAGTGTTTTAGAAAAGTTAAGACATAATTCGATTATTACACATTCGTATTAGAGATAAAAAAAACATATTTGATTAAAAGTCAAATATGTTTTTTTTATATATGTCAATGAAAATATATATAAGAATAAGAACTACGTCAAAGAGATTTATTTGCTTCAGTCATTCATCTGAGAATAATGTACACGATTTTGTATCAGACAATTTTTAAACAATTCAACAAAGGGCATATATCTGAATAAACATAATATTTAGGTGTTTTCCAAGATTTCAAAAAATTTCATTCAAAAATTTTCTTCATAAAAATGATAATGTGTATAATTTCCCAAAAGCTTTTTTTTTAATTTTAAGAATATTTTTTCATTTACATGCTCAAATAATAGCCCGACATTGATGGAAAGATCATTTAAACAATATTTCATGTTATTTTCTTAATTTATTGTACCATACTTTAACATTTCAAAACAATCTTCATCTAATTAAAAAGAAATATAGTTCATGTACTCAATAGTATGAAATAAGTTTTCAAAAATTGGCGTAATATTTATAATTACTATGATATTTTCATTAGCTGTCATAATAAAAAAAAATAAATAAATAAGCTCTCGAATTAGCTTACTCAGTTATATAATGAATACAAAGCTCTTAATATTTAAAAAATTATTCATCATCAAAAAATACATAATTTCTATACTTTTAAAATCTATGTTATATTATATTTTATATCATAAGTAATTCCAGGTATAAATTCAATTATTTATAAATTTCGGAATATTTTTAGAAAAACCAGATGTATTTCAAATTATCTTGAGGTAATTAACTATGTTATTCGTATTAAGAAACAAACAGCAAGGTTAAGGTAACTTCGACATTAATTTCAATGCAATTTACTAAACATTTTAAAGCATCAGCTGAATGGTATTCTTCATTAAATATTATATTCTAATTCATAAAAGCTTTTAAATTGTCGCTGAAAGTTTCGAAATAAGCATACGTATCTAGTTTATTATAAATTTTTTTTTATTTTTAAGCAATTACAAGGGAAGAATAGAATACTTTTTAAGAATTGTTTTTCCAGAAGAGCCATTTTCTTGGTACTAATATCAATTTGGAATGCGATGACGAAATATCTAATTATTCTTTTTGCAGTTAACTGTCAAATTTTTGTATTTTACAGTTAACTTTTTTATAAAACAGAGAAAATCCTCTTCACAACGTCTTGTCTCATCCATGATGACATTGGAGTCAAATTTTAATTACGCTATTTCAGTCTACGAAATTCAATCTTAAGACGATTAAGATTCTCCAACTATATCTAATAAATATTGAAACTGTTTTCATGGCTCTGACCTTGACCGAATTTCTAAACGAATAGGATCATTTTAGAAAATTGTTTTCCTCGTCACTAAAAAAATAGTATTTTGATTCCTGATTTGTGTCCAACATAAATGAATTCAGGAAATACTCTATTTTTGATTGACCTTTCATATTTTTTTACAAATGCTTGAATAGTTTTTGGAATAAAATATCACCAACTACTAAAGAAATCATTTAAAAATATACATACAGGAATAATCTTATTTCCTCATTTTTTCAAATCATAACTCTATTTATTTTATTTTAATTTTCTTGAAATTCTTGCTACGTTGGTGAAAGATTTATAAGAAATTATCATTTTTCCTACGAATTTTATGAAATGTGTATAAAAACTGGATGTAAATAATTTTCACAATAAAACTAAACAATTTATGGCATGTAATAAAGGTAATGCCTTTTAAATTACAAGATTATTATTGTTTTTTTTATAGTACTATAAGTTTAAAAATATGTCGTTGAAATCCTTAATAGATTAAATTTTCGTTACGTTTAAACTCAGAATGAATCTATGAATCTTTACACTTTCACAAATGTTTACTTTACGAATTTGTTGCACAACTTAGTTAAGCTTCTCTTAAGCTGGTCTTATGTTTTAACGCAAAAGGTGAAATAAGATTTCAGAAAACATTTGTCACGCGATCAAGCGTAGCAGTCGAAAACAGAAGCACCATAACTTTTCGAACGGAACATGTGTCATTGTTACTTTATCTATTTATTCCTTGTCTTTTAGGTGCTGTCTTTTATTCCAAATAAACGAACTTGGCGGAACTAGAATGGGAAACAGCACAGAACCAAGTTCCACTTGAGAAGCGTGTCGTTCAGATTTTTAATTTCAGTTCACGCCTCGGAGGAAAATATCAGTTCGCTTAATGTTTCCTTTCTCTTTGAATCGAACTTTGAAATACTAAATGAATAAAAAAATATCCGTTGAATTAAGTCTGCTTCCTGCCTTAATAGAAAAACTGATAAAAGTAACTTTTGATGAGATATCGTTAACTTTCGTTAATCTTTCTTCAATGCATACCGTTCTTACAATCTTTTGTAATTGAATCGAGTCTATCACTTAGGGTACCAGAGAAATTAAGAATCACCAATACACTCCAGATTGTTTTTTGTTTCTCCTTTTGATATATTAAACTGGATAGTACTTTT
>JAPDSC010110898.1:459401-499905 GCA_026290005.1 Latrodectus geometricus | reverse complement strand
ACAAAACCCAAGCTTAAGGTTACAAAATTAAAATACAAAAATAAATGTTTTAATTAAAATCTAAATAAGTATAAATAGTAAATGAAAATTCACAAAATTTAAATTGAAGGAATAAAACCAATTGTCTTCAAGAAGACAAAAAAATTTCTGTGGGTTATTTCCCTCAATAAATCATGCAAAATTATAAATTCTGTTTCAAAATATGTAAAACAGTAAGGGCTAAAATTATAACCTGAAATTAAAATGAGAAAAACAGTAAACTGTTCATCATATGCTTCACACTATGGATTTAATTCGCTTAGAAACAAATGTCTAGGTGTGAAAAGTGTGTTCAACATGAAAGCGAATCAAACACACATCAGCACTTTATAACAGTAAAATAAGTATTTTTGGTGATGTACAGAAAGATAGTGTGCAGTTTATTCGTAAGCTGCTTGCTCCATGACTCCTGCCAAAGAGAATGAATGAGTCTTTTTATACCTTTTTACATGATCAGAGAGAGGAACAAATGGCAAAATTTGAACTGATGCAGACTTTGCATCTGCATTCACTCTCAGATTTCTATCAAGACTTATGACTTGGTACCTAAGAAAATATCATATCCATCAAGGGAATCTACTATTCTGAAAATCTTTGACACAACAAGATGACATGTAAACACCACCGGCAACATTTACTGCTGTTTTGGAATCATCTGTGAATACAGGTGTACAGGAATCATACAGAGAGCGATAAAAAGAGCATAGCTGTTGAAAAACAATAGGTGTTACAATAGATGAATGGACTAACTTCACTAATCCAGAAAAATTAAGTGAAAAATTAGATTCATATGAGAATGTTAGAGTCGGAATAAAGTCTTGTGTTGAAAACAAAAACCCGAAATTTATTGAGAATAGATCTTATTTTGATAATTGTGTAAGCAAATTTAATGAACGGTGTAAAAATGAAAATTTCAAAGGCGAATTAAAAGGAAACCGCAAGTTTAAAAGGTATCCGAAAAATGAGTGTTTTTATTCGAAAGAAAAACAAAACAGTAATTTTAACCCTCGCAGTGATAAAAGTAGCATTAAATGTTTTAACTGAATTGATTATGGACATATTTCCAAAGATTGTCCAAAAGAAAGAAAAAGTTTAATTTGTAGAGAATGTGGTGAAACAGGACATACCCAACGATATTGTTTGAAAAACAAAGATAAAATCAGTTTGACAGTGAACGTTGAAAATCTATCCCCGTTAAATGCTTATATAAAAAAAGCAAAAATAAATAATTCTGAGAATTCGATAAAAAGTTTAATAGATACGGGATCGAGCATTTCTTTAATTAAGAAATCAGTTGCAGTTAAATTAAAATTGAATATAATTCCATTAAGGAGAAAATTGTTTGGATTTGGCTCTACTGCAGCATCTGCTTTCACTCTTGGAAAAAGTCAAGTGGATTTAAAAATCGACGACGTCAGCGCAACACTTGAAATATTTATTGTAAATGATGATACTATGGCGTTTGACCTAATTGTAGGAAGAGACTTTCTAGATAAAACAGAAATTGCGTTCGCCCGAAGTGACTCTAAATTGCACATCTGGTATTCGAATAGTATGCCGTTTTCTCAAGTGGAAGTTGAATCAAAACATCAACAAATAAAGCTAAAAACAGAAGAACCTCTTGTAATAGAAAAAAATAGCATACATTTTATTCAGGCGAAAATGGAAGATATGAAAAACGGTCTTGTACTGTTAGAGGGAAATGAAATAAATTTCGATTCTGTTTTTGAAATTAAAAACGGTAAAACGATGATTCCCATTATGAATAATGGCTCTTGTGACATTAAGTTAAAATAAAACCAATGTCTGAGTAGGGTAACCGATATTTCGCAAAATTGGAATTTAAAATCTGAATACATTATTCCATTTAATAATTTTTGCAATGTAACTGAAGATGCAATATACACTGTAAATAAACATAAATGCGCAGTTAAAATAGATGATATTAAATTTGATGAAACTATTTCTTATGATAAAAAGTTAGAAATTGTGAAATTAATTAATGATTATAGAGATTGTTTTGCATTGAATATTAATGAGTTAGGTTGTACTGCGTTAACTAAGATGGAAATAAATGAAGTTCCAGGAAGTAAACCAGTTTGTTTACGTCCCTATAAAACAAATGCAGCTAAGAGAAATTCTATTAAGAATATTGTTAAGGAGTGGAAAGAAAACAAAATTGTTTCCGAAACAAGATCACCTTATGCCAGTCCAGTATTGTTAGTTCGAAAAAAAACTGGAGAGGATAGACTTGTAGTAGATTACAGAAAATTAAATAATCAAACAATTAAAGATAAATTCCCTTTGCCCAGAATTGATGATTTATTAGAATGTCTTGGTGAATGTCATATTTTCACGACATTAGTTTTAGCTCATGGTTATTTACAAATACCATTAACAGAGGAAGCTAAGTTAAAAACTGCTTTTATTACCCCAGATGAAACAGGTCAGTTTGAACGTATGATTTTCAGTTTGGCAAATGCACCTTCAGAATTTCAGAGATTAATGTATCCAGTTTTGGAACCAGAAGATACATTAACATCCATCATAGAGGATAAATTAGAAGTTTGTTTGACTCTGAGTGAAGATGAGGAAATATTGATGATACAACAAGCCGATCCAGAAATACGAAAATTGATAGATAATTTCACAAGATTTGTCCAACTGACTCCAGTGAAGAGTACATCTACGTCACATGTGCTGAAGGCTCTGAAAACGTTTGTAAATACTTATGGTCTACCCGAGAAAATAATTACGGATCGAGGAACTTGTTTCACTTCGCATCTGTTTCAACAATATTGTACTGAAAATGGAATTCATCATACACTCAATTGTACAAAGCGACCATGTGCAAATGGTATGGTTGAAAGAGTTAATAGAACAATATTGTCTACCATAACAACGGGTATGGAAAATCAAGATCATAAAGATTGGGGTGCTAAAATACAAGAAGTTGAGAGAAACTTGAACAATTTTGTAAACAAATCAACAAACATGACACCATTTGAAATGCTCTATGGTTATTCTCCACGATTCAATGATGGAATTTTGAGAAAGTTAGCTGATGAAGAAGCTCAGATTTGGAAAGATCCATCTATACTGCAGGAAGAATCTCGAAGACAAATTGAAGAAAGTCAACAAAAAATGAAGCAGTATTACGATAAAAAGAGATGTAGAGCTTTGACGTTTGAACGAGGAGAGATTGTCGTGATGAAAAGATCTCTGCAATCTACAGGCCAACCTACGAAGACACAACTTAAATATCAAGGCCCCCTTATTGTTACCGAGGTATTGCCGAACGATATCTACCATGTGACTCAGCTGGAAGAAAAAAGAAAAGGCCACTTCTACGTAACAACAGCTCATATTAGTCAACTGAAACCATGGATAAATGAACCGGGTTCGGATGAAGACAGTGATATCGATAGTACCGATAGTGGTGATGATAATTATTCTCTAAACAGCCCAAGACGCAATCCATATAGATCTACACGTAAGGACTAAAGGTGAATGAGGAATCCTAAATGGTAAGATCATTCCAATTTCATATTAAAAAAAAAACTTCCCAAATTAAAGGACAATGAACTCTATAATAGACTATTGACTCTAAAAATAAATTCAAAGATGATTTATTGTATACTGAAAAATTTATCAAATAGTATGTGTGTGAAAGTTGGTTAAAATTTGTTTTGTGAATACGTTATTATGTTTTTAAGTTCATTTATTTTATTGTAAACATCTGTCATAAATAATTGTGCTAGAATTAAGAATTTCAAATGAAAAACAAGATTGTATTATTCTTATTTTGTACGTATTCAGAATGTTTATTAATAGTAAAAATTAGTATTATTATATATGTTTAACACATCTTTTTTTAAAAAAAAAATTTGTATGATAATTTTTTTACATTTAATGGAAAATGTAAATTTATTGTTAATGATAATATAATATTTGTTTGTGTAAATGAAAAATAATGATTATTCCTCTAATATAAATATAGTTGTTATTAACTTGAATTAATCTGGTATTAACTGCTTTATATCATTGTGTTGTTTAGCTATGTAGCAATGCTAATGTTAAAGAAATTTGTATTAATTAGTAAATAAGTTTAAATTTTAAATTACCAATTGAGGACAATTGTAAGGTCAGTCTGGCCGAATGTGAGAAATGTAAAATCGCCACTAGAGGGCGAATACAAAAAAAAGAGAGAGTTGATGTACGTCGACCGAGTGAGGCGGTCATAAAATGAAGAAGCGCGATATTGAATAAATTTGTTATTTGTTACTGAATTGCAGTCTTTTTATTAAAACGTCCTGACATAGTTATGTGTAGAAGCAATTCTAGTAAGAAATTAGTTTAGTTGATACACGTAGCTTACAGTAGCAAGAGTGACACAAATTGTTTCCTCTGGAACACAATGTTAAATGTCCACTGCAATTGAAAGCTTACAAATTCAAAATCGGTGTGGAGTAAATCGATTACACAGGATTATGCCACTGTTTATATTCGTTAGCATAGTCCTTGATGAGTCATATCCTTCTTAACTTGGATGGAAATGAAATTTGTAACAAGGTTGCATTTTATCTTTCATATTTGTTGTCAGTAAGGTAAGACATTTTGAAACGCATGCAAAAGGATAATAATTTTTAAAATATAACAACACAAAAATGAAAAAGATACATTTATTAAGAGACACAAATAATCCTTCAAAGAGCCACAGGTTGTCCCCCCCCCCTGCAACATTACAAATCTAGACAGCAAAATAAGAAACTTTTAAAAACTTTAAATCATCATTATTCTTTAAATTTTTGCATTTATTTCAAATAATAATTTTCAGTAAATAATTAAAAGATTTTTTATATTGGTAATAAGTCATGGACAAACAAAATTTGCATTTACTTTAAAACACTTAAGTAAGGATTGATAGAACTTTTTTTAAAAAAAATTTAAAGAAATATGTTTGACATTACTAACAATACCAACATGTGTTTTTCTTGATGTTTTTATTTGTACAACTGTAAAAACTTTTGGAGTAATTCTTTTAAATTACATAACTCTTTTCTCTGAAAGGCAATACAGATTGAATTTTCTATTCAGTGGTAGCCCGGAATGTAGTGTTATTGTGTTGTAAAGAATTTGCAAGAGATTTCTTTGTTTAATTATTTTCTGTTTCGTTAAGAATACTTCATTTTGAGAGCTGCACTAACACTTTGTAAAAATTATTTTTTACTTAGAAAAAGCCCTCTAAAAGCAAGTCTTGTACTGAAGTCCATTCGTGGATACATATATAGCATGTACAAATTTGTTTATTTTATGTTTAAATTATTCAGGTGATACAGAACAACATGAAAAACAAATGATATTTGTGACATAAATATAACTATGAGAAACATATTTATCATCAACTTGAGTATTAGTTAATTCAAAAGAATCCTTCTCCCATTCAACAATTTTCTAAAATATAGAATCTGAGCATTCATTCAGAATTATTGGAAATAAGAAATCTATTGTAAATTATCTGGTATATTTCATGTAACAAACTGTAATTTTGCTATCCATTATTTGGTATATTGTAAGTCACCCATTGAATATTTCTTTTTATGCCCCAGGATAATAACACATAAATACATATTTAAATCAAATAATATTTCCAGGCAGTTTTTAATTAACACTTTTTAATAAAATTCACATAACATCTTTTACAGCAACCAGTTAATAAGATTTTTAGCAATGTGTTAGCCTTTAAAGAAATCCAATCTAATACTTCACTACAGGAGTTAATTAAAATCCAAACTATCTTAAAACTAAATTATTTATATTATTGATTGAGATTTATATCTGAGGTGTAAATTTTACCTGCTTATTTTATACTTTATATTTTTAAAGTTTTTCATACTTTTTTCTTTCTTTAAAAGAAATTTTAAAAATTAATTATGTATGTTTTATTAAGCTAGTAAAAATAGTATTATTTAGTTATTTTATGTTACTTTTATAATATGCAATCTTTGTGAAATTAGGCTGTAATTAGTTGAGTATTTACACATTAATGTCACTAAAACTTTTTAAAACAAACAAATTTCAAAAAAAAAATTATAATTGGAAAATTTCTTATTCTAATTTTATGTAAATTTTTATAATAAGAAAAAATTTTCTAACTATAGTTTATATGCTAATTTTACTTAAGATTTCTGACAATTTTTGGAGCAAAATTGATTGTATGATGCTCATATATAAGTATCATCAGTTGTAATATTTTTGTAGTGAGTAATTATAATAAAATATTCAGAAGTTTGATATTTGAAATCTAAAATAGTGCGAACTGTGATGTTCAAAATTCACGTTTGAGCACTTGGTGAGAAAATTGGAAAGTACGCCAAGTTTGTACTAGCTTGTAGGATTTTACCTTTAACATATAGTTAATTTCTGTTCATGATTCACAATAGCAATAAAGAATAAGGAGTACTTATGTACTATGAAGTATACCTAGATTTGTCGTCAATACTGACAACCGGAAAAAATAATGACGACTGCATAAAAAAAACCTACGCACTATATAGGTTATTAAAGGCACTAAAATAAAGAGTATTGTGTCAATATTACTTAAAGCAAGCAAGTCCTGCAAAAGAAAATTTTATCTCCAAATATCGCCAATGTAGATGTCATAGTATCTTAATACCGAACAAGTTTAATACAACAATTTCCTTATTACATTTAGCACTAAAAATATTGGGATAAATGAAAGTTTATTTTGATTTCTTGTGGTTTTTCTAATTATAAAAGTTTATGTTATAATAAATCATATTTAGAATATCTTTATAATTAATAATACATTTGAAGTTTAATATATTGTTTGAAATATTTATCTATACTACTTGCTTTGACTTTTCAAATGCTGGATTTAGCTTTTCTGATTTGATATTTGTGTCTATTGTTCTTAATAAAACATTATTGTTATTGTTTATATTCTTATTAATTTCTTTTGAGTAATATCTTTATTAGAAGAAAATATTCCATACGAGGGATGAGTTCATACCAAGTAGTTTTCCTTTGGTGACAAAAATAATCGAATCACCAAATGGAAATGGGCACTAAAAACAATGTATTTGAATACAAAAAAAAAAACACAAAATCAGAAGCATAACATATACCAACTATTTCATGATTTGTATTCTAATTTTCACAATTTCAAGGTAAATATTTTTTTTATTACAAAATAATGAATAATTACTGGACTTGTTAATGTTTGGAAATATATTGTCCTAAATTTATTAAAATCTTAATTAACAAAAAGAGTACCAATAACAATCTCCAAGGAAATTTATGCAAGCAGGTGTTGTTCATGAAACTCAATGTACTACATGTATAGGAGTATTATTATAACACATCAATCACAAAAGTAGTTTTTTAGTTTTATCTTTAAACAATCATTTCCCCTAAAAACTACAAACATTTATCACCATAAATGGCTTAATTTCTATGAGAAGTTTAATTACTCTCTTTTGATTGCTATATTTTAAGCAATGTAAAAATAAAAACTACTAGCAAAAAATACATAATGTGATAAAAAAAAAATGAAATGTTTACAAGAAAGAAGAAACATGGTCATTAATAAAATGACTTATTTTTACCACAAGAATTAGCCATTAAGAAAAAATCAAGTAAAATCATATCAAATATAAATAATCTCAAAATTTGACATTTACCAAAATCAAAGAAAAATCGCCTAATTAAAACTAATAAACACATTTATTACTAATAATTAAATATAATTTCAACATATTTTGTTAGTGAAATCTTAATAAATGACATGAAAATTATTCCAAAGTCAGAATATGCATTTCTATAAATTAGTTATTAAATAAATTGTAAGAAAATGATTTTTTTATCTTACCTGAGGCTCAATTACTTCAATTTCCATTTTTAATTATAGTTGCACATTTGTCAATCCAGTGACATTGAAATAAATGTAACACTTTAAAAATAGAAATCCTATATGCCTGAAATAGAAAAACCAATAAAAATTGTTTGGTTGTATTACTAATAAAATATAATACAAGTTCACTCAAAATTTTAAAGATTAATAAACAAATATAATTCGTAGTTTATATTCAGCAGTATCACTTATAGATAAAAGAAAGTAATAAAAACATACTGCATAAAATTAATGACATTATCGGAATACCATACAAAAATTGAATATTTGGCAGAAATATTACTACTAAAAAGTAAAATAAAATTATTCATTTAACACATAAATTACAGGTGTAGATTACAATTTTCAAATCTATTTAAATTTAATAAAACTATACCATTGTTTACACGATTCATTGATGATAATATTTATTTGGCATTAAGTGAAAATGAAAGTTATACAAATCGACATTTATTGTGATCTTTGCAAACAACCATCACAATTTATTGTTGGATATTACTTTCGCACAAAAACCAAAACCTAACCAATCTAAACTAAAGATCTATATCATATATAGAGTTGAGAGAAATGATCTCTCCCAAATAGAAAAAAAAAAATCCTATATTAAATTTTGCGAATTAATTTAAGTGAAGGATATTTATTATTTTTGACACACACATTATGCAGTGGCTGCCATGGGTTAAATATTATTGCTATATCATTTTAAATTTGGTTAACTTCCTTACAATATATCCCAATTACAAAAAAAATTTGCCTGAAATTTGAGATCAAATACGAAATGAAGTGAAAGCAGATGGATTCACGTATAAAATCGGTTATTCAAAGGAAATCTTCTTATCAAAAAAGAGAAAATTAAAGTTCAAATAGGCGTTGACATTTTTGTTGGTTCGCCAATATTGGCGAATACTAAGATTCATTATTCGCCAATATCAAAACTTGCTAATATTTTTAAACTTATTTCACTGCTTTTATTTTAATTTAGATTCATTCATTATCATTATTTTATTTTTATATTTTTTCTTTTAAAACACTGTTGTTGCTATGATATATTATGCAGGTAACAATACTCATGGTATTCTCAATTAAAGATCTTTCTAATTTTCATCAAATTCTCTAATATTTTCAATCATTATGTTTCAACAAATAATTAAATGAAACAGTCTAAACATTGTAAATAGATAATTTTCGGTTCAAAAATTTTGTTATTAAATAAAAATTTTCAACCTATATTCATTTATAAATGTGTATAATAGCCAAAAATTAATTGAACTATTTAAATTATTTCAATTTATAAAATTCAAATATCCAGATTTAAAGACGTTAGATCTAGAAATAATAAAGGCATATAAATCTTTATTTTCCAAAATTAAATATTTCTAGGTATAAAATTTCAGCACTTTTCTTTTTCCCCGTCTCAGGATTGTCAGCAAATGTTGTTACCGATTGAAATCCATTATAAAACTTCTTACATGATTAAGTATAAAAATTTTTCAATCCAAACCTTTTTCTAAATTTTTGATAATTTATAAATTTTATTAAATTGTATAAATCGAAGATGTGTGTAGTACTCAAAAAATGGAAATTACTTTGACAAAAAAGAGCTTTACTCAAAATAAAATTGTGTGTTTTACGAAACATTTAGGAAATCTGCGACAGGCAATGATTTGTATTTATTACTATAAAAGGAATTTTTATTCGAATGAAATAAATTAAAAGATTCAATACTTTACCTTTCTTATATTTAAATATAACTTCAAATTGGTTTAAATATCTTAACCAATTTAAAGTTACATTTATTATATTTTGATTAGGATTATATAATACTATTCAAAATATATTTAACAATTTAAATATACTTTATTTAACATTATTAAAAAATTAATTCTTGTATTTAAATTTCTTAAAACTATGTATAAGTTAGAAATTAACTTTTGTTGCATATATTAGTTTGGGGAAAAAGTTATCCATTATTTTTTCGGTAGACGTCTTTAGTGATCGCTATCTTGTGAGGTATCTATCAAACAATTTCAAATTTATGCTCATTGGAAAGGTAACTTTTGACACTAAAATATTATCTTGCGGTTTTTTGTTTGATTAATTCAGTTCTGAGTACAAGGTTTTAAAAATAGAAGACAACAAACAGAAAATTCGATACATTTTAGTTTTTTCTTTTATAATAACGAAAATACATTTTATTTCTCTCGCCAAATCTCGCTCTTTTTGGCAAACCTGAAGGGCTCAATGACGTTAAACTGTTCCTTCCTACTTTTCTAGGGAGGAACAGTTTGACGTCGTTGAGCGGTGGGGTGATATTTTTAGATTGCATAAGTAAATTAAAAGAATTATGTTTAAAATCGCTTATATACTATAATAATAGATGAATATTTTCAAATTTAATCATTCTTAATATGTATAAGATATAAATATATTTTATCAATAATTTACACAGTTTGCAAATAAATTATTTAAACACATAATGATAAAAATAATAAAATTTATTATTGAAATATATAGTGAGATTTGTACGAAAATATTCATGAAATCAAAATACAACACTTACATAAATATTTTAATAAAATATTTTTTTTTATAATTTGCTTTACTTAAAATTAATAATAATTTGTGTCAAATGTTTTTATTTTATTAATTTCATAAGTTGCTTATCTGTATTTTTCATATATTTCAATTTATAATACAAACTTAAATTCATTATTTAATTTCAAATTTTTAAAAAGAGTGGATTTATAATAATATCAAATTTATGACTTAAATAAATGCTTAAAGATTTACTCACAGGATGACAAATTTTTTTATTCGCTTATTAATTTTGATTATCGTCATTTTATTCATTAGAAATTCGCGAAATGTTTTACTTTATTTCTCCACCAATTATAAAAATAATAATAATAATATTATCAATATTATTTTTTCTTAAAAAAATAATTTTTTACCACCTTGTTTTTTTTTTTTTTTTTTTTTTTTTTTTTTTTTTTCCCCTTTACATATGCATTTTGGTAAAAGTAAGACATATTGCAGTCTAAATTTGATCAAATATTTAAAAATTGTTGACACCCTTAATCTGATCAAAAAATTGCTATTGTATGTAAATGTTAAATTAATTAGTCATTTATAAAAGCCAGAATTTTTTATAACTCTGGCTTGCACAGATATGTAACTATTATAGTTTATGGTATTTATATCTTTAGATAATATTATAACATCAAAAATTAAAATTTACTTTTAATAAATTATATATTTGCTTTACTTTTGAATAATAATTATTGTTTTAAAGAAAAGATTTATTTAATGAAATATATACTCAGAAGGAAATTTTAAATAATAAAAATTATTTAAAAAGCTGCATTATACATAAACATTTTATTTACCTTGTCCTATTAAGCAAAAATAATTCTCAATCATTACCAGCCTCAGATGAAATATAATCTGTGGACTGTGAATCACAATCACTGAATAAATCAAAATGCTTTTATTTATCTTTAATATTGCTGTTTTTTATAGTATAATTGTCTCAGAGGCGTTGTAAGCATATCTGGCTGTCGGGTAAAATTCTTTTCTTGACGCCCCCCTCCCTCCAAAAAAGTGGTTATACAATATACTGAAAAAACTCATTATAAGAATACAATATAAATTACAAAATAAAGTACTTTTAATTATAGTTGATTTTTGAAGAATCAGTTTATACTTTTAAATTTGAGCAAGGAAAGTCTAGTTAAAAATCAAAATAAAATTGGGAATTTGTCAGTAGAATAATAGGATTTGCCGTAATTTAGAATTAGTTAAAAAAAGATTATTTACATATTAATATAATTGTTTCAGAAAGCACAATTTTTTAGTAATGAAAATTTTTAAAAAGAACATTTATTTATATTATAGGTATAATTAAATATACTTTTAACAACAAAAATAATCCAATATATTAATTACATAACAAATATTTTTCTTGCCTTAGATTAAACAAATTGATCAGTAACTTTATCAATGTCGATCACTTCAAATTTTTCTATCTCTACATTTAAAACTGTTAAGTCATTTAGGCGATCTTATGTTTGGCTGAACTTAAATATGCCAGAATTATGTTTAATTTACTGAATGAAAGTTCATAACCAGCAATTGATATTCAAAGGTTAAGGGTAATTTAAAATGCGATTCTCATACTTAAAGAAACATCTTCACTGTATGACATTATGAAAGTAAACAGCTTATATATCGTTTGATTTGTTTAATTTCATCATAACATTAGTTATTCACTGGTACATGTTTTTTTAATAGAAGCAGAAATATTTTCACTGAAGCAACATTAACTTATAATAGTTTTAATTTTTTCCAAAAGTTATACACTTATTATTTCTTCAAATCAAGAATTACAGATTAAACTATTGATCCCAGTCCAATTAGACGAAATGAGTAAAATATTATTGTTAAAATAGTTATCTATAATAAATTATGCAAAAAATAAAATAAAAATTAGCAAAAAATAAAGTACATTCTTAAAGTAAAAATTATTTACTATATCAGTTTAGAGTTTTATTTATTTATAATATTAATAGAGCAAAAAATAAATTATACTTAAGATTTACAGTTTTATTTGCTACGAATATTTATTTTTTATTTAAATACCTTATGTAAGCCAATAATATTTGCTTTAAAAGTAAATACAAAGTTTCATTGCAATCATTTTTATATGAATTAAATTTTCTGTTTTATCCTTTTAAAAAGATTAAACACAAATTTTTTAAAACACCCACAAAACAAAACTAATCCTTTAAGCAATAATTTATTGCTTAAAAAATTTCTTCTTATTTTTGATTTACATTTTTTTTAAGTCAAAAAGTAATTTTGTATGAAATAATTTTCCGAAGAAACAGTGCGACAGAATTAAAGTATATTAACAAATTGCTTATAGGATATGGTGATTCAGAATTGATTTGAAATTGATGCATCCCTATGGATTGGAATCGGAAACAATATCCATAGGTCTTTTGATGGATCATTTTACGATTTTATTAAGTATTACTTTACGATTTTATTCATGTATTTTTAGTAAGTGAGTACGCTAGAATTAAGATGTTACACAATATATACTTTTTTTATGTGGTATTCGTAGAATTCATGTTTTTTTGTTTAAACTGAAATTTCAATTCTTAGTAATTTTTCCTTTCAAATTTTTCCTTTTAGGCTTTTTGTTCTTTTGGCATACGCACAAAAAGTATGGTACTTACATATTAGTGTTACTGAACATAATTTAATTTTATAAATATAATTATTTTAAGTAAACTGTAAAAAAATTATTATTATTGCTTTATTATATTGTGTCATGACGCAATTCCCATGCACTAATTGAACTTGATATAAAATTGGCTGTGGTGAAACTATTCCGTAAATATCAAAATGTTATGTTCTGCTAGTTCTATTGTTATATTCTAGTTATGTTCTGCTTCTGTTCTGTTGTATTAGTTCACCTTTTCAGTTTATAACTAAGCAAGATTCTCAAAAATTAGGTAAGTGTTTTTCCGTGTTAAAATCTAAACTAAGTAAGCATGCAGTCATAAACTATAAGTTATTTGAACCAGATGAGTAATGATTTAAATGGAACACAGCAAAGGGAGTACATTCAGCTTGACCTACGATTAATTTATCTCACATTAACGACATGATTTTTTTACATGCAGCACATTTTATTAGGTCAGGAATTAATGTGCTTTGAAATTCACTAAATAAATTTTTTTATCTGCATATACTAGTTGAATCGAAACACATCATGTGTTCTCAATGAACTTAGGGATGGCTAAACCAGTTATTTTCTAATAACTAGTTATTATCGTTATGTTCCATAAAAATAACATGTTATAAAAACCGTTATAAAATAACAGTTTTTGTCACGTGATCAATATGAGAGCTCTTATTGGTTCACTGGCAACTGATAACAGTTTTTGCAGAATTCTGTTATGCAGTTAATCACATGACTAATTTAGGAGCCTTTCATTGGTTTTCTTGTAACTTATAACAGTATGACGTAGATTCTGTTATTTGAATGGTCACGTGTTTAGTTTTACCATATTTCATTGGTTCTCTGGTACCGTTAAGCAGCTCTGGAACGACAAGTTATTCCAAGAAAACACATCTGTTTGGGTTTCTTGGAAATCCCGAAGGGCTATTAGGGTAACAAAACTGGTTTTTGAGGAAATGCAGTTAAATGAGACTTTTGGTGATCCATGATTATCTAAAATTGAGTGGAAGTAGTTTAAGCGGAATTTTTTTTCCACATTGATATTTTTTATTAAAAAAAACTATTCAAGAAATCATTTAATCTTACATTTAAAAAAAATTATGACATTACGTGAACAATTTAAAGACTTTTCTTTATTTGACAAAACAGTTTATAATCTTGCAATACAGATTGTTAGATTAGAAACTCGATTGCAGAAAAATAAAATTTGCCTATTACAGATATTATATTTTTTAATTAACCTGTTATTTTAATAAAAATTGATAATATTAATTGTTCATTTATTTTTATTGCAATTATTTAAATTATAATTTTAATTTACACTATGTTTCATTCCAATTTTTTTCAATAAAAATAAGTTGAGTCCAGATATGAGATAACTTATTTTATAATAATAATATATTATAAAACAACATATCTACGTGAACACATGTTTTAAATATTTAAACGTTCGTTATTAAAAATTATAAATAACTCGATCGAACGTTATTAAAAATTTCCAATAATAAACATTAACTTTCAATGCTTACAAAAAGTTTACCTTTCTGTCAAACTATAATATTTAACTATACATTCTTGATTTAATGCTCTTGTATAATCTAATTTCGTGTGAAATCTACTTTAAATATATTAATAAACAAAACTTTGCATCATGAGGGAGTAAAAATATAATAAATGCTATATGAGAAGAATAATTTTTTTTTAAAATACTCGTTATGGAAAGACATTTTTAAATAAAAATGTATATTGCGTATAAACAACATTTGCAGAAGAATGATGAAAATACTATTGCAATAAATAAGACATTAGCTATAATGAATAGAATTACTGTCACATTATATTATTTTAAAATTATTTTCACACAAATATATTTTTTACCATAAGCAACAGATTTTATTATTATTTATCTCTAGAGAGATTACTATTCTGGCGAATTTCTTGATTTACATTGTTTAGTATTTGTTATGTAATTTTACATCAAATATCAATCCGTCTTCATAGAAGAATTCAAGATTAAGTAACTTTTGAAATTATAAATTTTTAAATAAATTAAAAGAATAAACAAGTTTAACATCATTACTTTCTGCATATCAAGCATATGGTAACAGCAATCTTTTTATAATTATATATTTATTAATGAATATTTTCTATAGAATTGCATAACGATTGCTTACATGCTGTCTATCTTAAGAAAATATATTTTGCAAGTAAATTATTTGGCTGAAATTCAATTAATTAAGCTAAATTCCAAATAGGACTCTTATTAACTCTACTCATTTTAAAATATTTAAAACAAAGAATTAAATAGTAAAAATAATACAAGAAATAAAGCAAACTATAGAAACAACAGAATCAGAATTCTGACATGTATCAGAATCAGAATTCTCACACAAAAAGAATTACAACCCTCACATATTTGTAGCCAAATTAATAGTTATCTAATTTATAATTTATTCTAATTTATAAGAGTTTATAATAATTAATAATTTCTGATGTTACCCATCAATAATCAATTTTAAAGTTAAATTTCTAGGTAATTCAGAAATTTGAATCAGGTAGAATTTTGGATTAAACAATTCTAAGTAAACGTAGTTAGTTATAAATAGCTCTTTAAACGAAAAATACAATTAACAAGAGTTTTTAGATTTTGAATGTAAAAAGCTTTCCATTAGCATAAAGTATAAAATAAAGTTAACTTTCAAATTTTTTGTTTAAACCAGATTTTAATAGCGAGGAATTAATTTTACAAATCTACAAAAATGATAAATTTTATCACAAAGGGATTATTAATTCATTCTTTAAACTAAGATTTGAGCGATTAAAAAAGCATTATAGCATTTCTGAATTCAGATAATCTATTAATTTTAAAAAGTTTTTTCTTACTCGCACACACATATGCATATATATATTTAATTTCATATAATAAACAGGAAATAAAAGTTCTATAGTTTGAATAAAATATAATTAAATTGAAGGTAAATATTAAATTCCACGTTTCTTTCTTTATTTTTTTGTGATTATAATTGTAATAATGGTACAAATAGTTATAAAATACACCTCATACACTTTAAAGTATGACTCTTCACATTGTTTTGTTTTGCTAGTAAAGTTTTGTTTTGCTAAGTTAGTAATAAATGACTACTGAGAAATTTGAAGGGCATCTAAATTTTGATATCGATAATTTGTAAGATTCCTAATTATCCTTTCCTTTTGTAATAGTTTTAAAACAATCTTGAAATGAAAATATTTTTATAGCTTCACATTTCTGAACAAAACTATAATCAATTAAACATATATCTGTCAAACAGTTGCTTATTCTCAAATAGTTCTGAATAAAATTAAACATATCCTCGTCTAAAATAACTTTTTATGAATATTATTATCGCAGAAATGAACTTTGGAAATGGTGGTGTTGCATACTTTTTATCTTTTATGGATAATTTACGTTTTTATGGATAATTTACTGTTAATCTCTTGAGGAATTTAAATACCCTGGGCATTTTATAAAACTTATTTTATGAAAATTTTCAAATTTCTATCTCTCTCTGTATATACATTTGTACATATGGAAAATTTCTATTTCGTGAACTTATTACATTTTGTTATTGTATGGTTGTAATTCTTACGAATTTAAAATTTAATAAAGAAAAGTTATTTTCACATGGAGATGTTTAATATAATACTTTTAATAAATGCTGTTGTGAAATATCTTCAATTATTATTAAGTCAAACTTTTATTCAAACACCTAATAGTATAATTCAAAATTACTAACTGACATTTTAGAATGTTTTGGTATATATAGAACTTAATATTTGGTAATTTGTTTTCAGTTATATAAAATTAAAAATGTAATCAGTAAGGTTAATTATATTTTAACATTTGTATTTGAATTAGATTAGAATAAAACAAAAAAGTCATTTAATGAACAGAAATTTTTGAGTCGTAATTATAAATTATTAAACATAACTTAAAAGATAAATGATGGAAATTCAGAGTTCAGTAGTAAAATATACAATATTCATTTTGTTGTGATTTTATTTTCAAATAATAAATAAACACAATAGTTACAAATTACTATACAACTAATCCAAAATACTTATACAAAGCAACATTTATTATCATGCTTCTTAAAATTTATGCTCAACAAATCTTGTTAATAGTGAGAACAATAATAATTTTTATATCAATACAAATTTCATTAATAGCCTTTTACAAAAACATAATGCAATTCATTTATTTTCCATCCATTTTCAAGACTTAAAATAATTACGTTAAAAATGTTATTATATTATAATCAATTTTGCTAATTATTTACAATAATTAAAATCTTATTTATGTTAATCGTTATTTTAATATAATTATGATAAAACTTTTTAAAAAAATAATAAAGCATTATAATATCTAAAAATACTGTTAGATTCTACAAACTTTTAAAATTTATTTAAAATTTAATTGAATAAGCTAAATTTTTTAATCTATTTTAATTTATAAAAATTAATAATTTTCCTCTCGAAATTTCACATAAAATTTAAAATATTTCACACTTATCTTAATTATCCGCGCGAGAATCTCGAAAACTCGACGAAACAAAATCAACGATAACTTCTTTTAAGTTCCAAAATAACGATAACTGCTTTAAAGTTCCGGATGTTCCAAAATAACGATAACTGCTTTAACGTTCCGGAAGCTCCAAAATAACGAAATGTGGAAACGTTCCACAATAACGTAACGACTTAAGAAGTTACCAACAACGGAACGATTTCAGCTGTTCAGGAGGAAAGAAAAACGTTATCTTAATAACAGAATTTCTCAAGAACGCGTTTTTCGTTAAACGGTTATTAAGCAATAACTGTTCCTAAATAACAGTTCCACCAAATAACGACCATCTCAAATTGAGTTCATTATGAACTCAATTTGAAACTAAGAGAATATTTGATAAGAATTTTGTAAGTTTAAAAATTTTTAAATCAGTCGTCTTAACTTCACAAATTTCTGTGGAAGATATACTAATAAGTTGAGTGTTACCAATATAAGTAACTATTCTACAGATATGTAATAGTGTTTTATTTATTGAAACTCGATAAATAGTACCAGAATTCAAATTCCATTGAAGTATTTTGCTTGTCTTGTTGATTTAAAAAAAAAAAAAAAAAAAAAAAAAAAAAACATTCTGTTCTTAAAGAAAGAATGGAAATTCAAAAGAAAAATTCATAGTATTGAAACATTTTCCTTCATTATTTAAAAAAAAAATTTGTTATAAGTGGAAAAAAGAACTTGTAGAATGAAATACATAACTACAAAGAGAGTTTAAATAATGACATAGATTTTATAAAATACAGACTTCTTAAATATTGATAGAAAAATAAATAATATTAATATTAAGAATTTTAATTGTTAAGGCAATTTCAGATTATAATGCTTTGATCAATAATAAACAGAAGAATAAGTTTTGTATTGTTCACATATACAGAATCCCATAAGTTTTGCTTCAGAATAATTAAAAATAAATTAAAACTTTCATGTTTTGTTTCTCTATATGGTATGTATAATTTCATATTTCTTCTCCAATGACTTTAAATTTTGAATTTAATTAGAAATTTGAAAGAAATGTTTAAAAATTAGGATAGATACCTCATAATTTCTTGTAATTGGGAAGTGTTTTCAATAAAATATTTTTTAAGTATAGTGTTAAGAAAATTTGAATGTTAACATATTCTAATTTAGTTTACTAATTAAAATAAATGTTCTATACAAATTGATACTACATTTTAATTGATTTTTATTATTTTTCTTGATAATAATACTGATGAAATCTAAAAAACTTAAAAAAACATTCACTAATCAGCAGATGGTGTCTTTACCAGTTATTGTTTAAAAATGTTTTATTTTGAAATTTCAAAATGTTTATTTTCTTTTAGATGCTGTAAAAATTAATGCTGCCTTTGCCAATGTTACTGATGTACTACTAATATCCTGAACTAAAAATTGTTCACACCTTGCATAAATTAAATTTCTGAATGAAATGAAAAAAATGTATACTAAAGTGTTGTATTCATATGGTGTTTTGAATTCAATTTAAAATACACAATCTATTACTATAGTTAAATGCTTCATTAACTTATAACACTATAAAAGTTAAATTTTCTTAAAATTTCACACTCTAAAATAGAATTTTAAATAATCTGCTTAACTGATTGTTGGTTAAACTTTTAATTTATTTTTTTCCGAATTTCGATTTTTTATCTTAATCTAATCTTTGATGCAGTAAACCATGTGTCTTTATTTTACATAGAAATCAAAACTCCTTTCTGTGTTTTCTCAATTCATTATAATGTCTACATATTCTATTAAGCATATTATTACTTAGCAAACTTCAGCTCCAAAGTCTTTCTGCCTTTGAAATGTACCATTTCTTTGTCATTTTAGAGTATTAAAAGGCTGCTAAACTTTTTTAATAAAAACAATATATTTTTAAAAATAGTTGTGAAATAAACGAAAGAATAGAAAATTTAGTAAATTAATAAGTTAATATATAAAATCCTTTCTTAAAACTTATGTTCTAAAATTTAATACTACTCAGAAAGAATACATTTATTCAATATACACATCTTCAGTTTTCTCCTAATTTATTATTTTCTAGTTTGATAAAAGTTATTACTATGTTAATGTCAAATATTTCAAGAACAATATATTTTAAACAATTGATATTGTGTGTTATACATAATTCAAAGTTGATATAAATTTTTATACTATAAATATGTATTTTTTATAGTATAGGCTTTTTTAAATTGAAAAATATTTTCATAAATTATATTTAATCACAAGAAAGTAGTTATATAATAGAAAAGGTTAGTGAATTGCATTTAATACTTAACAAAAGTATTTTGTGTCGGAAATCTATTAATTTCTTTTTTTAAAGCGAGGTGTAATTTAAATGAATTCATATGAAAAATTTCCTATAACAGAAAATGAGTTTATGTTAATAAAATTTATCCTTGTAACATTAGAGCAATTTTTAATGTTGAACTTATTAAGTAATTTAAAAAATATTGTTTTGAAAATTAAGTACTGTGTTAATATTTATTTAGCCAATTCAGTTGAATAAGAAATTTTTAATAGGCCATCAAAATATTTGGAATTGCACAAAAAATGTCAATTCATAAAAAATAATAGTATATGATTGAAAGCTCATGCAAATTCTGTCATGTCAGATTCATGACATCACTACAGATATGACGTCATATCCAAATACATTCATCAGTGGTTTTCTGTGGACATCCATTAGACCTCTAATGGATGTGTTCTGGATATCTACTGGAGCATTTACTGGATTAGGGTGGAGCATCTAAATAACATCCAGTGAACGTCCAGTAGACGTACTTGTGTTGTGTGGGTTAGGTGTGTTATGATTTTTTTAATGAAATAACTTCAGTTCTTTGTTTTGCTATTATTATCCGGGTCACCACTATCACGTCTGGGTCACCACTATTGTGATTAGCGATCAGTGTTCGGAGTGAAGAACAGAATCGAGACTTCATTCAAGAAAGCGTTTATTACCTTTCTACTACATTGCACGACGGTCGCGTACAAAGTGGCTGGCCCCCGTCGTACTCTGCTCAAGTGGTATATCACGTTCTCCCTGGCGCCTGCTTCCCCCAAGAGAAAAAGGGGGTCCGAATGTATTTTCTGTCCGAACTGTGAGTCCATACGTCCGAGCGTGGGAATTTATTCACCCTTCCCAGATGGGCTGAGAAGGGGAAATTGCCATTTCCGTTACTAATTAAGGACGTGAGAAAGGGATCACTACACTATTAAGAAAGTTTTTTTTTTTGAAAGTATAATTAAAAATACATAAATTAACAGTTTATATCAATGAGCTAAATAAAGTTCGAGTATAATTATGCAATAGATTGTAAACATTTTATTAATAAATAAAATCTTAGAATACCTAAGATTTTTGGTTTCATAATTATACTTTACTTTAAATATAAACGTTACTTTTAAATATCACTTACTTTTAAATACCATTTCTTCAAATGTTCAATAAATAAAATAATTGGTTTATAGTGCATAAAACTAAATATTTTATTTTCTCATTTCATAAAACTTATTTTAATTATTAGCAAATAATTTCATGAGGCATTATTACACAGAAAACAGATTCCTAAATAGATTCTAAATATGTGCCAGAAATATTGATTTTCATTTCCTATTAATTTACAAATAATGCTTGTTTTAATTGCTAAATTTGTCACATTATTGGGATTTTATTTGATGCTTGCTTTAAATTTGCATAAATTATTTTGTAAAGTACATTAACACGTTTTCCTTTTACGTTTTGTTGAAAATTCGTGAATTATTAAATCTTAAAATTTATATAATGCAAAGCAGATTTTCATAATAACAATAGCATTAATAAGTAAGAGTTCTAAATGTCTCTAAGAAATATTTACTCAAGTGAAAAGATAATTAATAATTTCAGGTTAGGGTTTTAATTATACACTTTTCATAACAATAACTGATGTTAATTTAATTTATGGAATACACTAAAGTAAATTAAAGAAGAGATATGTTATAAAGAGAGAGAGAGAGAATATGTTTAGGCATTATTTTTTTTTAAGTTGAATAATGCAGAATATTTTTTGCTTATCATGAAAAATATTTTAATATCCCTTTCGGAATTGTATTCTTACTTTGCTTATATTTTTTATTTAAGAACATAACTTTTAATACAAAAAAATATATATTTATTTTTGAAATACAATCATATAAGGCCTGTAGGAAACGAGAGCGAATTCGCCAAAAAAGTATTACCTGCGAAGTCAGAAAACGTCACAAAATAGGCATTCCGAGAGACTTTTTGTATCTAAAAGGGATTAAAATATTCGGCAACGCATCGAAAACAAAGCAAATTATTTTCTGATTTTTTTTTCTTCTCTTTCTCTTGGAAATAATGTTTTCGTTTGCTATCAACGGTTTTCGTTTGTTATAATTAAGTTTGCTATTAACCTTATCAAATATTTTTATGTTGAAGATTAATTCCTGATAAATCTGTACAGAGCTCTTTAAAATAATTTTTGGAACATTAAATGTTATCTTTCATTAAAAATTTAATTATTTAATAGTTATAAAACAAATAAAATGAATTACTTTACTAAAAAATTAGTCTTTTTATTAAATTTTAGAAAAGGTCATTAATTTTATGAAATTATGTAAATCGAAGATATCTGCGACTGTGATATTTTCGAAGGATAAAAATTTTATTAGCGAATAAAAATAAAATGTTTTACTCAATGAAATAAGCCATATGTTTTGCGAAACCTTTGAGAAATCTGTGACAAGTTATAATTTATATCAATACTAAATATAAAAACTTTTAGGAAAAGGAAATAAATTTAAATTCATATATGTGTGTGTGTGTGTAGTTTGCTTTTAAATTTCGCTTCAGTATATTCCCAATCTCTTGTAGTCCAATGAATTAAATAATTTGTTTGTTACTTAAAATTATATACATGTCATTTTCATATTTCTTTTTTTTTTTTTTTTAATTACTTCCAAGTATTTTCATTTCATAAAACATTTTTATGTATAAAATTAATTCCTTAATGCATTCTTTTAAGGTACCAGGAATACTGATTTTCAATTATTTTTAGTTTACAAAGAATAGTTTTAATAATTAATATTTTCATATGATAAAGATTTTCTTTGATGCTTCTAGCTATAAATTTATCTTAATTATGTTATAAAATTCATTAGATTACCTTTTAACATTTTATTGAGACATATGTGAATTTATATAAAGATATTTTTATGAAAAATTAATTCTTACAGCATAATTAATTCAGATTTTTAAAATTTATGAATACATTATTATATTTTTTTGTTTTCTCGTGAAATAATTTATATAAAAATATTGAAATTCTGCTTTTATAATTGTGTTGAAATTTGCTTCCCTTTTAATTAAAAACTTATATTTCTAAAAAATTATCGCAAATATTAAAGAAATATCATTATATGATATTCAAAGCTGTGATTAAATTCAATTAGTTTATCCAAATTCAGTTCAGGAAATGCTAAGGAAGTATGTAATAGTTTTGTTAGATATATATATAAATAATATGTTAATTTCCAATATTTTCTTAAAAATTATCAAAACTTAGAAATGTCATGAAATTACATACTCTGAGTTTTTATACAAATAAATTAAGAAATACACACACATACATAAATAAAATCATATATTTTGATAAATAAACAGTTATAATTTCATAAAACTGATATTGGATACATTACAAAGAAAATGATATTGTCCTTTAATCTCTCAAAACCTAAGCAAAAATTCAACATGATGTAAGTGAAGTTTCATTAGTTTAACAGAGCAAAATGATGTACAATATTTACGTCATTATTTCTTCACGTCGAATTTGATTAGAAGTATCGGCTAAATTCGTTTTGCTCAGGTTTTTCCACCGAAGTAACTCTTGTTTGCTAAACGGTTTTAATAATAAATAAAAGTATAAAATTAATGAAGAGGCAAGGAAGAAAAAAAAGTTGTGCAATTGCTTGTTTTTTAAATTATAACAAATAAGTAATGTTCGAAATTAAAATCTTGAAATAAATGTTAACTTTATACATAACCTTTAAAATTTATATTTCAAATAATTATAGTGCGATATTAAATGGTTGTTCACAAACATTTTATTTTATGACAAGAAATAATTTATAACAAAAAGCTTAATGTGTAATTCATAAAAAATTCCATCCACTTATTCTAATTAATCTTTTTTATTATCCTTTTACTATTTTAATATAATTTGCTTAAAAATTAATAATATCTTCAGATTTTTTTATTCAATGCTTACTTAAGCGTTAAATTAAATAAAGCTAAATCATCAATTATTCTTATAAAATATTTTTTTATCAATTTACGAAAATAAAATTATTTTAGGCGAGATTTTTCTATTTCTCAAAGTAGAAATCAAAATGAAACGTAAGTATACTCTCTGCTGAGGCTTATGAAGCTGATACTGCATGAATGCTAGTAATGCATTCAGTATGAATAATTTAATTCAAAAAAATGAAGAACTTGTATACGGAAATAAACTCTGAACTGCTTACTCCATATATTTCGTTTTTACATTAAAAGCCAATAAAATAATAAATTAAAAAAAAAAATTCTTAAAGAAATCAGGAAATTATGACAGACAAAAGTACAATTCTAGACAAAAGTACTTACACAATTCAATTTTCATTGTTCTATTTCAAATGCTTTACGATATTTTTAGTTCGTTTGAAAATAAAATTTTACACGACTTTATTTTTAACAATTAGAAAAAAATTAAGTGTAATTGAATGATTTCATAAATATTTTATAAAATTAATTCACATTGTGTTTGAACTGTTTTCGTTAAAAAAATTCCTTAAAAAATAATTTATCTTTATTTTTTCTTTTGAAATTAATTATTTGATCAATAAAGCAACAAATGAATCTATGTAACCCACATAAAATATGATTCCACAATTGTTATGCAATATTTTAGAATGTCTTAGTAAAAAACTTCTAAAAACTATGGTGAAAATAATTCAAAAATGAAAATTTCATTAAAAATGCTTTTCAGTTTTTTATAGTTCTGGTATATTTAAAAAATAGCTAAAATATTTAGATATCTAAATCATATTCGATTAGATTCTATTAGGATCCTAATAGATATCCCTGATGTATCGATACATCAGGGATATCGTATTTTATTTACTATAGATGTCTAAAGGATATCTAAAATATCCAAGAGATATCCATCAGATGCCACAATATCTAAAAAGCTATAGGATTATCATTTTTTGTAATACATCTGTGGGTATACCGCAGATACAAGATAAACAAAAAAGTTCTTGCCGTTTTAATAACACAAAAAAACGCAAGCCACAAAAAGTGTAATCTATTATTAGAATTTGAAATAATCATCATTGGCATTTAGCACATTCTGCCAATGTGCCTCAAATGTTCCAATCCCTTTTCAGTAAAATTCGGGTTTTTTGGAAGCAAAGAAGCCCGTGTGTACTTGACACAAGTTCGCTTCATTTGTGAAGGATTTTTCACGAAGATGATTCTCAAGGGAACTGAAGAGGTGGTAATCTGATGGTGCAAGATCAGGTGAGTAAGGAGGATATCACTAAATCTCTCAATTAAGTCAAGTCACTTTATGGTATTCCTGACCAGCAATGCAACATGCAGGCTCGTGTCATCGGCTGATAATAATACACCGTTGCGATAAACCTCTGCTGGCACCTTCTTTTGCAATGTCCGTCACTCGTTCCAATTGCTGCCAGTACAAGTTCGCAGTGATTCTTTAGCCCGCCGGTATCAACTCATAGTGAACTACCTGATAATTACTCTACTAGACACAAAGCATAATTTTGCGTCTCATAGTAAAAGTGGTCTTGCTCTGTGTAGGACAGTATCCAAGGCAGACAACCAATGTTTGGAACGTTTGGGATTGTCATACAGGACCCACTTTTCATCACTATTAGGCACTTTATTGAATATGGATATGCTGTAGTGTCGAAATACAATGATAAACAGGTTGCCACTCGTTGTTGCTTCCAACAACAACTATGGACTTGCAACAAAATGCGAGTAACTCCCTTTCTCAGCCTAAACATCTTACCCAAGCTGTGCAGATAAAGTCTAGCCATTTCACCGGAAATATTAAATTGTGTGGCAAGTTTATCCCAAGTTTGATTACCGTCCTCCTCAATGACCACCCAAGGGCTTCATCATCTAAGGCCTGTGATCGTCCACTGCGTACTTTATCACAGAAGCACAAATCTCCCAAGCTGAATTTGAGAAATCGATGTCTTGCCGTACATTCATTCACAGCACTACCCACAAACGCTTGGCATATTCGATGGTTTGATGCAGCAGTTGATAAGCCAAATTTGAAGTCACAAAGCAAATAATAACGAATCAGCTCTTTCGACATGTCCATTTCTCTTCACTACTGTATGAGTATAATTGATGGACGTGCACGGTGGACACGCTTTTATAACGACTAGTATTTCTATAGAATAAATGAGAAGAATGAAATCTCTCATTTCTATAGAATAAATGAGAAACTGACTGATGTCTCAACTAAGACATACTCTAATTTGCATACTTATTCTCACTTCAATCGATAGCAACGTGAAAATGGCTAGAAATTTCTTATTTACATTGTATTACGATATTGTGTGTGGGTGGATACCTAAGAAACAGAACGATATTCAGATAAATATCTGAGAGATTTCTTTAGGATATCGTATGGATTTTCAGGGTTGTTTTGGAAAATGCTATCACATTTTTGTTACTTAACCAGAGGATAAGCACATAATTAAATATTCAATAGTTATTTTGAAAATATTTGAAACTACTGGAAAATTCTGGAAAAAACATCAAGTTTTAATAACTAACTATTTTGGCACTGTGCTCGTTTCATTAATGAATTTTTTTTATACCTTTTTAAAATTGTAATCTATGTATAATCCCTTGAGGCAAAGAAAAACTCCTTATTTGTACCTAACCACGTAATTTTTTTTGTAAAAAAAAAGATAACATTTATTATTTTTTTATTTTTTAAAAATTACTAATTTAGCCTCTATTACGAACGTGTTTTTGCCTTTCTAATACTCAACCAATTAAGAAAGCATTGGAACGTGAAGGAAAGAAATCCTGAAGTCAAAATTGGATAAATTCCTTTTAGTTAGGAAACTTTAATATATTTAAAGTTTCTTAATTAACAGGAATTTTTAAGACTTCTTTATCTCATTAATTTTACTTTTAGTTGGTTGATTTGTAAGACCTCATTTCGTGTTACATATAGCATTGTGAACAAAGTTAATAAACAGTTAATATTATTATCTTTCTAAATCCTAATTTTTTCTTTCCAAAAAAAATTCAAATTTTCCATGGAAGTACTGATCGTGAAAGTTTGCTCACAACTTAAAATTTAATGACAATATCATTTGAATCCTTATAATAAAATCCATGATAATAAATACGAATATATATTTAAGATTTATTTGAATTTTTCAATTGTGTGAGAAATATTTTTTCAAGATTTGATGTCTTTGAGTATAATAGTATTCAAAATTAAAATCAATGTTATATTATCAACTATGTTTTTAAAATTATATGTGAAAATTTGTAAGGTTTTTCTTTCTCACATATTTGCACAAATTTTGAAAGCCGTTCAATCATATTTAAATCTGAATTCTTTTGAGAAAAATATGAATGATTAATAAGATATTTTAAATTGAAATATAGGATAAACCAGGATTTCTAGGAACCACATCCAGTTTTTAATGTAACCAATAAGAATTCGAGCTTAATGATGATTGTACTGAAGATCGACGTTTGGATATGATGATTTCCTCTTCTTAACATGACTTTTCTAGTTGTGTACACTGTTCATTCGTATTCTTTTATTCAGAATTAACATCTAATAGTGTTGTGAATTATAATTTTGAATTATTGTCAACAATATTGTACGTGTATTGTTTGAAAAAAGTGATTTTTATTCTTCGAATGTGATTTGAAAAGCAAAGTGAGTTTTATTATTATATCATATATTGATTGATCAATGAGTGTTTTATCATTATAAATTTAAGGCGCCATCTTCGCTATTAAATAGCTTCCGTTGGATTTTTATCTATCTGACAGATGATTGAAATTCAATTATGATCTGATATTTTTTTTCTATAAAATTATTTTGCTTGAAGTTTTAAATTAGGTTATATTAAGATTCCATAAGTTTTTCATACAATTTTCGTCAACTGTTAACTGAAACTGTCAAATTTAATGGTTATTAAATAGTTTGGTAATTAGTATTAAATAGTTTATTAATAGGATTTTTTAAATTTTTTTATTAATTTTATATGTATGTTCAATGGTATACTATTCAGGTTTATTCCTCAAATGTTTTTTTTATGTGTCCACATTTCCCTTGGTTATCTTTTAATTCTTACTACAACGTAAAATCTAAGGCTTCTCAGTTGAATAAGGTTCCCTTTAAATTTGATTCATTTTCTGTATTTAATACGATGCAATGATTTGAATTTTTTTATATTTTACTTTTTTAGCATTTTAAAGTTTATAACTTAAGCCTTGCATTGCATTTTTATAAATAATAATCGTTATCAAGAAAGAAAGAAGCTTCTTAAAGATAAGCTTTATTAAATATATTACATTAAAGCCAAAATATTTTAATGGTACAGGAGAAAAACCAAATTATATGTTTTTAATTTAGGATTAATTATTTGCATATTTAATTGCCTAAATTTTTTTATTCTCTGTGGCATCTGAAAAATTGATAGATTCCAACAAATTGTTTAGCATTGACTCTTAGCTTAGTTTCACTTGTGATTGTGACCATTCTAATAAGTTTTTCAGGTATATTAAATTCTTTCATTGATAAATGTAAATAACATACATTATTTTGAAAACTCAGATATTAATTAACAAGACAGTGATCACCTTTTAAACATTGTGGCAAATCAGTTGTTCTCAGTCAGTCAGCATGTGAAACCACTGTGCAATAAAGCTTAATCAATAATGTAAACAACATATACATTTATAAAAACTCTAGTTTCTAATTAACGGGAATTAAACTTCACAACAAATCTAGATATATATGTCAAATATTTCTCTACATATTTAATAAGTTACATAAATTAATACGTACAACAGCAATTATTAATCAAGTAATGCAAAGACTGGAAGATACTTAATAATTACTCTGAAGAATTGTCAGCACTTGCAAAGCAATGCTCCAAATTTTTTTATTTTAAAAATGGAAATTTATTTTATCAACCTCTATACTCTAGCTTCATACAAATATTCAAAGGTTTGAATTTTATTCACTTTGAAAATAAAATTTCATTTTTCTGTATCACAACTTCAAACTTCACAAGCATAAATATGCAAGAAAAGTAAACATAGCAAAAGCTTCAAGGGCAAAATTTACCCTAAACAAATTTCTTGGGCCCACACTTCAAATTACATCTTTAAACTGCAAGAATCCATTCTGACATATAATCTATAGCTTGACGCATTTAGACATACTTGTATGATTAAGTCATGGGATTTATTATATACTTTTTTTTAATAATGGAGAACAACCACATTTTGTTTTTATATTTGGTATAAGATTATGGGCAGATAAAAAAAAGGACTGCTTTTTTTCTCTAATTTAACATGATAAATTCATAATGTTGAATGCTTTGTGAAAGAGTCATACAACAGACTAAATGAGCCATAATCATGTTGTAAACATATCTTTATGCAAATTTTCTGTAAAATGAATATAATGTCTATTGCAAATAAAAAAAATCTTTGATTTCAAAGAAATCCCACATAAAAAATATAATCATATATAATGGTCATCAAATGTGTTTGAATTGCAGTACTTGAAATGTAAATTTTTGCAGTTTTTTTTTATTTATTTATTTTTTGCTCACTTTAAGTAATTTTTCTTTTCTAACTTAGGTTTGTGTACTTTTATCTACAATGTCGCAGTGGTAAGATATTTATTTCCTGATTTTTCACTATTTAAACAATATATATATATATATATATATATATATATATATTTATAACTATTTCACTATTTAAACAAAAAAAATATATATATACACTAAGTCAAGGCAGTATTTTTATAATTTAAAATGTATATTTTACTGTTTTATCTTGATTAGTTTTGTTAATTTTTTTAAGATTTAATTTATCAGGATTTTTCTAAATAAATTTTAGAATTTATTTAGAAAAAATCTTAAGGAAATAAAACAAAATTTATTTGTTTTATTTTCTTAAAAATTTTTCTAAATTAATTCTAAAATTTTAGTATAATCTAATTTTATTTTTTCTTACTCAGTCATATTAATAAATTGTATTAAACTCTATGAATATAAAATCCTTATTTTCTTGATAATACAGAATTTAATTTAAACTTAAGTTTTAAGAAAAGGGTTGATTTTATTATTGAAGTTGATCATCTGATTATTTATTCATTTTATAGTTGAAAAACTTAGATTATGTTTATTTTTGGAGAATCATTGAATTGGAGATAACTAACCTCAATATTAGGTATTTAATTAATAAGTAATAATAAAAAAATTCAATTTTAAAATTGTTTTCAATAACAAATTTATTTTATAAATCCTAGTTTAATCTATATCACCAGATTCATATCATTTACCCTGGATTTTTGGTGCAATCTGTTGAATTTTTTCCGACTTTGCAAGCATTTTACTGCAATCAAAAATTTTTAATTAAAATATTATTGGATACTCTTTTGCAAAAAGTGATTATGTCTTGGTATCAATTGGATAATAAAATTGACTTTCTAGGTATAATGCTCTTGTGAATGTGTACTTAGAATGTTTATTGCAGGGAAAATATCTAAACGTTTTTTTACCTCTGTGCGTTATTAAACCACTAACTAAAGAAAGGCAAGAAAATTTGATGTGATTTGAATGAAAATAAGTTAATCAGTAGTTTAGTACTTTATGAATCTGGATTCAGGTGTAATTTGTTTGTGATAAGAGTCATTACATGATTAAATGATTGAAAACATAATAAATGAAAATGAAAAAGAACTTGGATTTCAAACAAGAAGATTATGAGTTAGAGCTGCAACAGTCTGAAAACAAGATATATGGCATGCAAGATTAAGGTATTTTTTCGAGAAAAACAAGAAAATGGTTTTCTTTCTACAAGCCAAAAAAATGTGCTTGTAAAAATGTGGCTTTCTTTGAAAAATCAGTTAAATAGTTAAGAGTTGTTTTTAATTATAAATTTTATTTTTCATGTTTTCTTTAAATACTGCATACTAGATCATTTTTTTTCTAATAGAACTTCATAAAAACAAAGTAATGCTGTAAAAAATAGTTTTAAGTTTATTTTTTTTATTTTACATACTTTTAAATTTTAAGAACTTTTACTGACCCCTATATATTTAAATGAATTGTTGTCTACTGTGTAATGTTTTGAAACCAAAACTTTGTATTCTGATCAAAAACAAAATTCTCTACAAAAACAATTATGTGATTTAAATTAAATATTTTTAAGAAGCTATTGAAGTTGCAAGAAGCTATTGAAAGGCCATGGGTTTTTGAGATGATATGTTGGTTCTTGATATGACTTATCTTTGAAATAAACCCAATCATAAGCTTTCTATTCAAGGCCAAGTCATTAAAGTCTACAGTAAATGACCAAAAAAAAAAAACTTTCCACACTTAATAGAAAGAAAATGATTTAAAATAAAGTTGCCAGAGATTAATTTTTTCTGTCTCCACATACATAATAAAAGCACCTTACTAAATGAATAGGTATATTTTTCTAGATTTAAACTTGTGAATTTTATTTGGTTTGCCATAATTAAGCACTAGTATTAGGTTGATAATTTTTATTTATTTTTTATACTTCCCAAGAATAGAATATCTAAGAACATAGAAATACTAATATGTTAAGTATCTGAGAAAGTACTTCTTTTGTAAATGAATATTTTTAATGTTTATTATCATTTAACCAAGAAATCTGACACTCATAAATAATAGTTTTTCTTTAATAATATAAAGGTAAAATAAAAAGGTATATCTTTTTAATATGTTAATTTTATGGGTTAAAAAATTATAAACTTGAAAGAGAGATCACTAAAAATAAGTAAATATCATTATATTAAATCAATCTGTATTCTTTTCTGTTCTTTAAAAGATACTGTAATTTGATTTTCAATGATAAAGTACATATCAAAACAATTATCTTATTTATATTAGTTGTAGAAAAATAGTAAGTTACGAGAGTGAGAGACTATAGAAAGTACAAATTCTGATATATATTATACTATTTTAGAAAATATATGATTCGGGGTATGCTGCAAGCTTAATATTTTATATGTTTTTTATTTTCATTTTTTTATATGTCTTAAAACCTCATAACAAATTCTAGGATTTGTTAAGCCTTGTTTGAAATGTGTTTGTTAATTTTAAATTTACCCTATACTTTTAATTAATTTTTTATGACTAATTTTTATAATATAAGATTTTCAAATATTCATCATATAATATTTTTGTATTTTTACTTAGTTTTTACTATAATTAAAATTTTAAAATTATAGCATTTAATTTTCAAACAAGCTTAGTAATTCAAGTTGCTTTTAAGAAATTTAAAAGGAGCTTTTTTTGAAGAAGGGAAACGCCATTTATATTATTATTCAAATGTGTATTAAATCTAGTTTCTTGTCTTTAGAATGTGTGTGTTTCTGATAACTAAGTTTATTTTGATTTTGACTCCAGAATATTTAAATTTTTCTCATATTTACATAAAATGGAGAAAAGAATTTGTTTTCTCCATTGGTCAAATTTCTAATTTATGCATCTTAAATGGCATCAAGAATTTTATTATTAAGTTTTAATAGGATATGAATCAATAGATCATAGAAAAGTAAATGGATAAACATTAGTGACAACCATTATCCATAATGTGTTTCTACTTATTTTGAAACAAGATGGAATAAGATTTTTTTTAAGCAATTTATCTTTGTTTTGAAATTATGGTAGGTTATAATTATATGTAATGTAAAAACTTGTCAGAAATGCAGAGAAGTTCTCACCTATTTTTAAGAACAAAATAGAATACTCATGTTAAATGATTAATTTATTGTTTTGGCCTTGGCATTTTTGGGTTTGATTCATATTTCAAATAGTGTCATAGCTTTGGTAATGATACAATTCAAATAAAGTTCCAACATGTTAAAATTGATTATTTATTATTGTATTAAAAATTTTCATTGCAGTAAGAAATTATAGAAATCTTTCTTGAAATTTATATTTATTTTAAATAAACAATTATGGTTTCATTTAACATGGCATTAAATCTGGGATATCAATGACAAAAAAATAAATTTTCAGGAATAATATTTTTTTTTCCAGTTTTAGAAATTTCAATTAGTTTAATCATTTTAAATAGTATGAAATTAATGAATAACATATGTGATAATTATATCTGAGTTCTGTTATATCTGATAATTATATCAGAGTTCTCCTATATATTTACAGTAATTAAAATTATAAGGATTTAAATGGACAGTTAATCACAATGTCAAAATATATTTACTAATACATTTCTGAAAAGGTTATATCCTAACATATTAAATGATAATAATGAAGAAATGACTGGAGATTAATTTTGGAACTACCTCTTATTCTCTTTTTTAAAATAATATGAATAAGTACAAAATTTTATGTAATAAGACCAAACATTTTTCATTAATTGATTGCAAATTATAAGATGCTTATGACCTCTATTAGATAAGTATCATGCATTGGATTACCTGATATGTAATTTTCAGTAAATAATTTCTGAAATTTAAAATCTTATAGTATTAATAGAAATTTAAATATGTTATAAAATGTAAATACATTAAAAAAACTTTATTCAGTTTTAAAACTTATTGGAAATAAATTTATCTGTGCAGTTTTAAGTATATATAATGTAATAAATCATTTTATTGTTGATAATTTTTAAACATGTTAGCATATTAATTAAAATATAATATTTAAATATTTTAAATATTGTCTCATTTGATAATAGGTCAGTAATTTAAAGCATTCTTGTAATTAAATTAATTTAAAAACTCTAAAGAATATAATCAGATGACTAAATACGTAAACTTTGTGTTAAGTTATAAAAGCAAAGAAAACTGTTTGTGAAACAATATTTAGTTGCAAATGAAAGAAAATTTTTGACTTTAATTATCATTTTAATTAATTTTTATTTTAATCTTAAGTATTTTTAAATTCATTACTGAAATTTTAAAACCAACTTTTAATGCTTTGATTTAATATTTTTATAATCCTTCTGTTGAAAAGTGAACTATATATCTTATTACAAAACAAAGAACTATTTTTTTTTTTTTTCCTGAGAAAAAAAAAAAGATGACAGATTTTTGCCCTTTTTTTGTGTGTGTGTGTGTGTAGAAGTGACCAGAAACAGTTCATTCATTGTAAACTGCTTTCTTTAATTTAGTATTTGTTACTCTTACCTTTATTTTTTATAAATACTTATATGAGAAATTTTTTGTAAGGTCATATACAATGTCTAACGTAGCCGCTAGACCAATGCAAATTCCTGAAGAATGGCAGAAAGCTAATGAAGCACTTCAGGCTGTCCGACCAAAATCTTCATCAACAACTGATTTAACACCTTCTGTAGAAACTCAGAATGCTGTTGTGAATCAATTTAATTCAAATCCTGTAGTGAATCAAATGAATTCAACTGCTATTATGAATCATCAATTTAGGTGGCAGAATCCACCAATGTATTCTACATACCCTGGGTAAGAATTTATTTTTATGTCAAACATTGACATTAAATTTTTTAGTTCTAACTTAAAAATTAATTCTGTTTATCTGTTTATAACAAATTTATTTGAAAAACTAAATATTTTATAATTTATTTTTTTTACTATTACTATTTTACTTCCTTTATTTTAATTGTGTTATTTATTATAATATCTGTATTTAGTAAAAGTTAATTACTGCTATGTCTGCAGTATCATTTTCAGTTTTTACTGGCCGTGCAATTACACTTTAAATACTGCAATTTGAGGTATTTCCTGTTTTCAGAGTTGTTAAATATATAAAAAGTTTTGCATTTAATTATAATGTATTTTTGATAATGATTAATAAAATAAATAGTAATAATATAACACTATCATTAGCAACCTTGCCAGAGTGAATGACATTGTTTAAATTAATCAAGTAATAGTAGCTACCTTGATTACAGTATTTTTCTGCATATAATCTATCAATTATATGCTAATGAAGTTACGAACTTGTTGTGTGTATTGTACTATTCTGCCGTTAATTTGATTAAAAAAAAATCTCCATCAGAAAAGCTTACAATAAAATTTTTAAACAAACGCTTATTTATTTTATAAAATAAATAATAGATGACATTGCGACTCAGCTGAGACTTATTTGAGCTTTAATCAGGTTTGTCTGATTATATTACAGAACAAATTTGGTTCCCCAGAAAGGTATTATTTGTCACTTATTGGTCATTGCCTATTGTCATTTTCTTTGACCTGAGCTTTTTATTCTGAAAATATTAAACTTTGTGTTAATCATGTTGAAGCAAAAGCGCAAAAGTTGCACAGCAAATTTTAAATGAAAAGCTTTTTAGAGAAAGTATGTTTGTAAATGTGTTAATGAAAGGTGAAAAACATAGCATACGCAGTAGGGGGAAATGTATCTAGTGTGCAGTTTGAAAAGAATCTGTAATTTAATTAATGAAATAAGTATGTTTTATTTTTAAAATAGGTCTAACCCTGTTTTAAAAATTATTAAAAATCGATAAGTATAATACTTTTATTAAAATTATTGTTTTCGATCAATCTTATGCTTTCATCACAGTTTATCACACTTTGCAGTGAAGTAGATCCAAATTTAATCAAATGAGGTGCTTTTTGTAAAAAGTGTTTTTTCTGAACAATTTATTATATTTTTAACCCTGCTATGCATTTTATATTTTATGTGATACCACATAATCAACAGTATATGTTTTTGACTATTCGCCTAAAAAATTACTGTGGATCATATACAGGACAATACAATAAATTCTATATAGTGTGCTATTAAGTGGAAATAAACAACCAAGTAATAAAATAAAGATAATATTAGCAACATTAATTTTCAATAATTGTTTAATCAATAACTCAAGCTAAAATATAAATGAAATATTATTAAAATAATTTTAAAAAAAAATTAGCTATACTTTTGAACTTGTTTATATTTAAAGTATAAATTTATAACAAAATGTATTAAATAATGAGGTATTATGCAGTACAGAAAGAAAATTGACATACTTACCTAATCATGATGAACTTCTATCACTGGTGGATCATTTCAAGCTTATTCTCAAATTTATAATTTAATAAACTTAAAAAAGTAGAAGTTAAAATATAGTAATATTTTTCATTGTTAACTTCTGTCATCATCAATTCTTTAGTTTTTTACAAGTTTCTGACTTTTTAGAGTTTTTGCAGTGCACACAGCAATCATATACCCAACATTTAGTTCTTGTTAGAAATTCCGAATCTTTTCAAGGTTTCTTCAGCTTAATCTTTCTAATTCTTATTCTTCCTCTCTTAGATCTAGTATGATTATTCAAGTTATTACCTGGTTGTTTTATTTATCTCTATTCTTTTAATTTAGCCATTGGATTCTTGTTTTCCGTATTTTGATGATATGTGATTTCTTTCAACAGTTATCAATATTTCTGCTCCTGTGATCTATTTAGTGTTTTTAAATCTTTTTCTTATACACTGACTTTTCATATTTTATCATAGTCCATATCTCAGAGCCAAACAAAACAGATTTAAATGATGACTTTTTATAAAAATCTTTAAATTTCTATTTAAGTGTAATGACCTCTGTTACTTTTTGCTATGATTAGTCCCAATATATCCTGCTGCCATTGGTACTTCTATTTTGATAAGCCTTTCATTTGGATCATTGACACGAGAACCCAGGTACTTTAATTCATTACTTTTTTCACAGATCCCTTTACTATTTTAACAACTCTTCACTTTTAGTTGAACCATTTTTTATTTATCATTTATTTAGTGTGCAGTATTAACAAACTTATTACTTCGAGAAGTATAGCTGATCTGAAAAATGCTCTTGAATGTAATCAGATTAGCCCTTTTATACAAAAGTGACTGTTGAGTGACAAACCTAGTGTAGCCCTGGATATCAGGACCAAATCATCTGCATATTCCAAGTAAATGCTAAACCGGTGGATTGTAGAGTCTTGTCTTAAACCTTGCTGCTACTTGAACAATTATTTTTTTTGGATTTTAATCATTGCAGTAAAACTTATCATTTTTAATTTAATTGGATTTCTTTTAATGTTTTTTTAATTCTTTCAAGTTTAAAAAGGAAGTATCATTTTAAAAATCATATGCCTGTCAAATATTAATGAAAAATTGATATGTAGTCGTGTTAAGTTTATATAGCTTCTTCAAAATGTATTGAAGTGAAAAAATCAAATATTTATTCTAATGCTCCATTGATAATATTGCCAAATGATTAGCACTCTTTCTTGCCTTCGATTCATAGGTTTGAAAGCAATTTTAAGCATCAATGGTTTTAGAGGTTAAAATCCATTATAAACTGAAGGTTCCAATCTAATTAGCTCTTATTTGTAAAAAATGATCATTATGTGATTACAAACCAACCATTAATTATAAAATTTTTATGGCACGTATCCCCTAGTTTTCTACTAATTTAATCTTATATATAACATTCTAGAGGAAAATTCTTAAATTGTTATTATATTTATACCTTTCTTGTGTATGAGACATATTATAGTTGTGCTAAAGGTTTGGTATCTCTTTTCTATTTTATATATTCAGTTGGAATAAGAAATTTCATTATAAAGCTTTTTTGTCATATCTTTACAATTCTGCATGTACTTCTTCTGCTCAGTAAGTTAAAGCTTTTAAGTTTTTTGAATGACTAAAAATTTTCTTTTTATCAAGGCTTTCTATTTTGTTAGCTTCACTCTCAATATTTTCATCCAATTGTGTCTCATCTATTGTAAAAAGAGCCTTAAATATTTAAAATACTCTTTCTTTTGATGTACATAAGTTAGTTCTTGATTTAAAATTGGTTCTTAATTTTCTTATCTCTAAAAAGTTTAACTTTGCTATACTTACTGTTTAAGAAAAAGTAATTTATTTTCGCCATGCTTTCTTTTTCCTTAGGCTTTGCTTCTTTTCATCTTTTAGGTATCATCACTGAACTTTGGCCACTTTTTCAAAAAATTTCCTCTAATTAGTCTAGTCTATTTCTTCCTTTTGTAATTTATTCACACTTCCCAGCAATAAACTTCCATTATGCTATGTACTTGTGAATTGTTATTTTGGTATGCAGGCTTTATAAAATATATCACTATATCTGAAAGTGGAGAACATTTTCCTGACAACTTGAGTTAAGATAATTTGAACTTCAACGAAAAAAAAAAAAATCTACTGCAAATCGAATTTTCATTTCAAACTTTTTATTTGTGTACTGAGATGTAATATGTACATAAAAAGTATCAGTTGATTAAATGATTGAGAATTATAATTAATGAAAATATGGAAAGATATACTTAAAGTAGTTTTTTCTTTAGTTAGATTAGATTTAGTAGTTAGATTACAATATATCCTCAACAATTTTTCTATTTTTAATTACAAAGAATGAGAACAATTTGATAAAAAAAAAAAAAAAAATGTTAAGGTTTAGTAATTTTTATAATTTTTGATTCTATGACTTATTTTATCTATCATTATAAATTCTTAAGAACCAATGTCTACCTAGTTATTTCTGTAAAAAATACAATTGAGTTTAGACAAATGTTATTTTTCGATTAATTTGTTTTTATTGAATTTAAACTTCATTACAGTGTTATTTATTCTTATTTTTAGATATACTGGATATCCTCCAAATTATGGCTTTTGCAATTATGTAAGTTGTAACTTATTTTTATAACATAATTAAATTTTTATTGTAATATTTTTTATAAGAGATTGGTTAGAATTTAGATATACTGACTAAGCTAGTCTTTAGAATGGTCATTTATGTTTTGATAGCCATGTTTTAACTGTTACTGAATTCAGTATGTAGTTTTTATGATTCAGTATAAAATTGTTTTTCAAAAGTGCTGCAGATGAATTTATCTTCATTCATAGTACAACAGCCTAGGATGGACTAAGGCTTTCTGAATTGTGTTTTAAAACCAGCTTGTTAAGCAATCAAACTTCCAATTCTTATAGTTGATAACTAAACATTTTTCTACTGCATTTATAAAGTTGTGATCTTTTTTTTTCTTCTTCCCATTATTTGAATTAGTTGAGAAAAATTTTTTCTATAAGTAATATGTTAAAGCAACCTATTTTAGTATACTGAAGATCCTTTTAAATATATTTAGTGTTTTATTTTTTTGTCAAGTAACATTGTCCTTAATTCTATCAAAAATATATTTATTCAAAACTATTCAAACACTTAAAGTCTTCCTTTTTCATGATCATAGCCTAAGTCTCAAATGTTGGTCAGGGCAATCTGATGATCTTCTAGAATAATAACTTTGAATTTCTAGATAGAAAGACAGATCATAGTAAATCCTTTAATCCATAAACAGTAAATGCTTGTGTTTTTATGAACACTGAGGATTTTACTTATTAATTGTCATGGTCCTATGGATGAGAATTATTGATGAATGAGTAATTTTAATTTCTACTTATGAACTAAAATTAAAAAAACCATAAATCCTTTAAATTGTGGATTGTAAAATAAAACGTTATTGCTAATTAATTAATTAATTACCACTTTTATTTGCATCTTTTCCCCCCAAATTTAATTTTTTATGGGTGAGAAATTTATATTGATGTTTTTACTGGAAAATCATAAATCCTTTGAATTTTGGATTTGTGTACTGCTAATGTAGAAATCCTGAATTTTTTAAAGTAATTCTTATAGACTTTTTCCCACCTAATCTCATTCCCATTTTACTAATAATGCAATCAATCACAGTTAAGCTAATCAAATATGAAGATAATTAATTATTTTTGCAAAAAGAGCACTTAGAATCAATTTATGCAACTTATATTCAGAATGCAATGGACTTTTCAAAATAAGCTTGTGGAATATTGTTGGAGAAAATTCTGTATCTAAGTCATTTTAACGTGTAACCTTTATTATTACTTTAACTGAAAAAAACCAGGGAAATATATTTATCTGACAACTTTTTTGAAGATAAATTACTAATTCTTGAACTTAAATAAAGAAACCAACTGCTTCCCAAAGTTTCACTTCTAGAGTTTCTGAATATTTTGCATGTTTCTTTATAATACATTCTCTGTTTTAAATACCTTATGTGTAAAAAGTGAGCAATTTGATTTTAAAAAAATGCAAGGTTTAACACTTATTTTTTTATTTTAAAAACTTTCAATTTTATGAATTATTTTGTTGGTGCCTACCATTTCACAAAAGCTGCCATCTATACTACATGTATATACAGACATAAATATACACAAATACTTGTTTTCTTTTAATTTTGTAGAGAATATTTTTACTCTTGTTGAATATTGATCCCAGAGACCAAATTAGAGTTAAGATTTTAAATTTAAATTTTTTCATTTGGAAATAGTTTTATTATGTTAAATAGAAAATGTTAATTCAATTTTTTTAAAAATAGGAGAAGTAC